>JAMKPZ010003232.1:0-19638 GCA_024699675.1 Amphibolis antarctica
TTTCTTTGTATGCACTAAAATGCTTGTGCTGAAATTTAATTAACTTATATCTTATATTTTCTCATATCTTATGTCATGCTCTCATTTGGTTAAGTTAATTCTCTTTTATGCATATATCTATCTTACACCAACTTAACAGTTTTTAATTTTGTATAAGATGCTATTACTTAAGCTGTTAGGAATGGAGGAATGTGGACTTGTTGGAATGTAAATACTTTTTTTGTAGCATTGGTTAAATATTGTATGGTTATTAAGTATTGATAATGTATGTACTTTTGAACATATATATAAAATGATATTTCATTTTATCAATATATGAAAAAGTAAATGTGTGAATTGTGTATGAATTTTTGGTATGTAGAATGTATTTTAAAACAAAATATTTCATGTATGAAGAATATTACAGATACATGAATTACAAGTACAAGAATTATAAGATTTTAATAGATTTTTATAATATTTCTTTTATTTTTTAATATTATTTGTGATGGCTTTACTAGCCATCACAAAGTCTTTGTGACGGTTTCTAGCCATCACAAAGTATTTTTTTTTTCGTTAAAACTTTTTTAAATAAACATTTGTGATGGCTAATTCGAGTATTTATGACCGGTTTTAGCCATCACAAATACAGTATATGCGATAGTTTTTTAAACTGTTACAAAGTATTTGTAATGACCTCTATTGCTACGATTTGTGGCCGTCACAAGAGCCGTCACAAAGTTTTTTTTTTTTAGTTAAAAATTTTTTAAATGACCATTTGTGATGACTAATTTGAGTATTTGTGACGGATTTTAGCCGTCACAAATACAGTATATGCGTTGATTTTTTAAACTGTCACAAAGTATTTGTGATGGCCTCTATTGCTACAGTTTGTGATCGTCACAAGAGCCATCACAAATAATGTATTTGTGATGATTTTGAGGGTTTTTGAGATGGTTTTGGCTGTCACACAAAGTCATTTTTCCTGTAGTGGTGGATTGAGCATTGCGTGGACTACCAGGGTAAGGGTAGTAGAGGAAAGCTCTTCAAGTTCATTATTGCCATGATTCTTTGGGAATCTTGGAAAGCTAGATGCAAGGTGGTCATAGCTAGTGAGGCCTAGGACTTTGACCATGTTTGTAGAAAGGTAAGGGTTGCTCTCTCTTCTTTCCTTAGGTTTGGTGTGCAGGTTAGCAAGAATAGTGGCCTACGTGGTCGTTGGGTAGCTTGGCAACGACCCACACATTGTTGTTTCAAGTTGAATGTGGATGGCATGTTTGCAGTCAATGGGTGTAGTACGTGGGCAATGGTGCTTCCTGATGATGCAAATGCTTTAGACTGGCTTGCTCTTGGCCATAGTGTTGTGACTGATCCTTTGCATGTAGAAGCTCTTGCTCTTCACCAAGGAACTGCCAGGTGTGTAACTTTGGGGCTGGACACGTGACACATTGAGTTAGAGTTGGATTGTGATCGCTTGTATAAGGCTCTGGTCATAGGGGTTTGTCCATAATGGCATGTTTTCGATGTGTGGCCCTCCTTTCTTCATCAAGTGGCACTACATCCTCTTATTCGTTGGGTGCCTCATCAATGCAATTAGGTAGCTGACATGGCAGCATAGGTAGTTTTCTCTCTTGATTCTCAAGTTTACAAGTCTCAGGTGAGGTGTCTTACTCGAATCATGAACATCTTGCAACTAGATAAATGGGGGCTCTATTCTTTGTGTTGCTAGCCCTTTGGTCTATCATTGGTTTTATGTTAGTTTGTTGTGGTTTTGTTTTGTATTGGCCAGCTCCTTTCCTTGTGAGGTTTTGGTTTGATCATCCTCACAACTTTGTGTCTTGTAGCAAGTCTTTTAGTTTGTTATTGCTTCTTTTTTCTTGGTGGGGTTTTGGCCTCGTCCCCCCCCCCTCACTACACTTGTCCTTTTGGTTTTGATTGCAAGCACCTTTTCACCTAATGAATAAAACTAGGATAGGGATTTCTTAAAAAGAAAAACCATATTTTAAGATAAAGAAATGGGTAAAACTAAAAGTTAATTAATTAAAATAATTGTTACAAATATATACTTATAATGTCACCAAAGCACCAAGGTGACAGGATGGAGCAACTGGCTAGCTTGGCAAATAGCCAATGAATTATAGTAGCTAGATTTCTTTTTCCATGTATGAATGCATATGTATGTGTGTGTATTCAGATTTAATTATAAAATATTTTAGATAATAATAATAAATCATCAACAAATAAATTAAGTGCTTGCCTAAGCCAATTACTAAATAAAAAAGTTATCAACATATTAGTATTCTTAATAACAAACCAAGCAAGCATATTAAAAGTTGATGACAAAAGAACTAACAAAAACCTTATATTCTCAAGAGTAATCATGTATTCATTTTAAATGTCAATCCATCATAAATTCCACATGTGACAAAAGTTTGATGGTTATCATGATTTTCCTACTTATAAAAGAGAAGATTCTACATAACCCCTAAAATATTGTAAAACAGAATATTAATCCCTAAAATACTATACACCAAATAACCCAAAATAATACTTTAAATAACCTAATAATATTGTAATTTTGTAAATAACCCTAAAAATATTATAAATAACCTTGTAAATAATATTGTAAAACCCGTATACACCAAATAATACACAAAATATTGTATACATGCATTGAAATAATACTATACACCAAATTATACCTGAGAAATGTGGCGAAGGATGGACGCTTGACAAAGATGTGGTGAGAATCAACGAGATCCGGTGAGATTTAGCAAGCACCAGCGAGATCCAGTAGGGGAAGGACAATCGATGCAACAAGAGGCAGTAGGTGGTAGGTGGACGAGTGAGGCAATGGATGACGCATGGCACACGACAAACGTGTGTAGGGGTAGAGGGCAAATATTCGAATTTTTTGGAATAATTAATATGTATTCGATATATTTTAATTTCATGTTGATACTTCGTTAAATTCGTGTGCTACAATTACTAGAACAATTAATACTAAAGTAATGTCACAGTTGCTCTATCTCAAATAATTGCTAAGTTGTTCTTTAACTAATTTTCATATTTGTAATCTTCAGAGAAATTTCATTAAACTTAATTATGTCTTCATTTAGGCTATTTGGATTCAAAAGAGGTTCTTAATAAATTATCCAAATTTTTCACTAAAAGACTTAAGAAATTAGGTTTTAATTCCAATACTTAATTTTTCTTAATTCTAATTAAAATATTCTATATTTCGGTTTGCATGCATTTGAGTCTAATTTAATTAAAATGCAATAACCCACAGAATTAGTCTGTTAATAAATGTCTTTACCAACGAACCTACTCGTTGATTAATCACTCAATAGGCTCGACAAAACTTAACCAATGCCATTAGTTCGTGGTTAAACCACCTAAGCAATGGGCTGACTCATTAGTAAAAGGGGTACACTTGAATTTTAGATGAAATTAAGTCACAATTCACGATTTCTAAAATTTATAAGAATTGCTCACTTCTCTTTTTGTTCTTTTTATCTTTAGGAAACTACAAACAACACATAAAACAAAACACATTTATAATTACTTGGAGAAATAAAATACCATTCAACAATACATTAAATGTACTATCATTCAACCAAACGTTACAACACAAATAATATAAAGGAAAAGGAAAAGGAAAAGGAGAGAACACCAAATTATCCATTGCAATTTTTACCCTTCGAAACTTGTACAAGTCAAGCACTCTTTTTGTCTTTACTTCCAACCCACCAAGTTGTCAAGCTAGTGAACTTTCCTTTCAACATTGAATGATTTTCTAGGCAGCATCACTCTGTATTTTCACCAAGGAACAGAAGAGGAAGCAGCAGATGCCAAGAGTCTTTCCTTCAAGGATACACTCAAGTAGAGAAAAGAACAACAAATACACTAAGGAAAGATAGAGGAAGATGAGGTCCTCAATCTCTTATTGGGAAGAAGTGAATGGGTGGAAGTTGGAAGATGGAGAATATGACTGCAGACAGTGTTTGGATGAAGGAGGAGAGGGGGGCGGGGGGGCTTTCATTACTAAGGGACTCCTTTTATTGACTGAGGGAGTGGCAGTTCCTCAGCTAGTAGTTGTCAAAGACGTAGTGCACATCTGGATGTGTAGGATTGTTCCATGCAAGCCTACTTACTTTCCCTATCAGTCCATGTTATTCATGATCGAACATTTGCTAAATTGAATTTCTCAACTAACTCTTATGTGAATTTCCTTACAATTGCTCATCAAAGAATATCTTTCCATGAAGTAAGTCACATTATAGGAGAAATAATTCATTATATTTTATCATCCACTACAGTTGTATTTACTATTATATCTATAAAACTCGTTGCATAGAAAAAGCAATACTCAAGTCCATTGGTAAAGTGGATTACTAACATAGTAAGTTTGTTGATAAATGTCTTTACCCACGAACTTTGTAATTTAAACATGAATCATGATTTCTTCTATGAATTAACTAATTTACTAGCAAACTAAGTTATCGGTCATCATTTCATTATTTCCTTTTCAATAAGCAATCACTAACATATTCATATATAATTTTCACAACTTAAAACTTAATTCATGCATCAATAAAGAGAATAAACATGCATAACGCTTAAAAACATAGTTGACCTTTCAATTAACATTATTCAATGCAAAATGCAACTAAAATTCAATAAAATACATGAATTAACACCTATAAAATACACACTTTTGAGTCTGAACAGCAGACTATGGATAGGCAAGGTGACGAACAACAAACACAAGTCTAGAGCAAAGGGTTGAGGGTTTTGGAAGGAATGTTAAGTATATAAAAATAGGGAATAGGTGCCAAACTTCTATAGTCTGTTACCCAATCAATCACCTATTCATGGAAAAGGTGACGGATGAAAGTTTACATCCATCACTTTTTCCCAAATTTCCTACAATGGCTTGAGAATCATGCCCAGAAAAGTAGACGAGAATCTAAGATGTCGGCATTCAAAAGTAGAGCATAGATGGTACTAGGCATGTGGTGACTGCTTCAAGTTGTAAAGTGCTTGATGCAATTTGTAGACGTAATGTGGGGCAAACAGATTAACAAAATTAGGCAACTACTGGAGATAAACATCTTCTTGAAGGAGACCATTGAAAAACATGTTGGCCACATCAAGCTAATGAAGGCTTCATTGGCAAGCAAGGGCCAAAGAAAGAATGACCCATATGGTAGAATGTTGAACAATAGAATTGTATACAAGATCGCAATCCAATCTAGGCTGCTAGAGAAAACCTTGCAACTAGGTGTGCCTTATACCATTGAATCCTGGAAAATCAATATAACGAACTGACAAAAATTTTATAATGATTTTTGATTTTGTCTCGCACTTACGAAATTTTTTGAAATTTTTTTCTGTTAGAAACATATCCCATAAATTAAAGTATTTAGAAAAATCGATATAATGATTTTACAAAAATGTTATAACAATTTTTGAATTCAAATTGACACTTAGGCATGTTTTTGAATAAGATATTCACTTAGAGAAATAATCCCAAAAAATCAAAAAATTTAGATATCTAGGAAAATCGATATAACGATTTTACAAAAATGTTATATTGATTTTTGAATCAGCCATCACCTAGGAAATTTTTTGAAATACTTAACCATTTAAGATTTGATTCCAAATGATTCGAAATCCAAAATTAGGCACATATGAAAATCATTATAACGATTGAAAAATCGTTATAACAAATTTATATTCGACACAGAGAATTGATATTGTGATCTATCCAAAATACAATTTAAAGAGTAAAATCGGTATAATGATTTGAAAAAATGTTATAATGATTTTGTCTAGATTAGTAGTCGTTGGTCTTACCTTAAGTCAAATCGTTATAACAAATTTATATTCGACATAGAGAATTGATATTGTGATCTATCCAAAATACAATTTAAAGAGTAAAATCGGTATAATGATTTGGAAAAATGTTATAATGATTTTGTCTAGATTAGTAGTCGTTGGTCTTACCTTAAGTCTAGTAAATTATTTCATTGGCCACTTTTTCACATCTTTTCATTTTCCATTTTCTAATTTTTATTTCTTAGATTTTTGATGTACACAAATAAGTCCTTAGAATCTATCTAAAGAAAATCTATCAAAATTTGTAAAATGTTAGAAAAATAAAAGATGTTTGTGGCTATTGAGAGTTATGTTGTATTAGCTAATCGAGTTTTAGGATCCACGTAAGAATCCATTTATGTAACCTTATTTATATAAGCCTCATAGTAATGGGGAAAGCCCAAAGCTTTTTTTTCCACTTCTCTTTTTTCAATCGTGGCAATTATAGATTGGTCAAAATGTCTCAAAATTTATTTAAAATTATATAAATAATATAATAAAGGTATGCTACATCATAAAAATTCATAAATAAAATACATAAATTCTTATACTACATAAATTGATATAATTTAATTTAAATTTTTTTTTTTTTTCACGTAGACATCATAATTTCTCATTGTATATTATCTGTTATTTCTTGTGGAAGGCATTTGACAGTAATTTGTATTAAAAGGTTGCTGTAAAATATGGTGTAAGTAAAATGTTGGTACAAGGTGCAACGTCCATCAAAACATGGAGAAAGTGTATAAATAAATGAATACGAGGACGAACATGCAGACATCAAGTATATTTACTCTATTCTATTTCTTATGTTATATCAACATTTTACAGTATCGATTGGTCCGTTAAAACAAGATGGACTGATGAACTCAACTGTTGCAGTTTGATTTGGAACGTAGAGAATATCGATAAGATTTAGTAGAAGCAATGATGGAAGAACAAAGTTTCACTCAGATACGTTGCTATTCGAGAGGCAACTCTCTCCGTCTGCGGACACTACTTCACTCTCAAAAACATAACCCTAACATATCTCCCCACGATACTTTATAGTCCTCCCACAGTTCCTTACACAAAACCCCACAAAAGTCTTCCAAAAGTACCATTGATGCCTAACAGGATATTACATTTGCCCCTTCGTTGCAGAGACCTTGTCCTCAAGGTCAGGGAATCTGAGCTGCATCTTCCCATGTCGCTGATAGCGCGTCCTCGCCCGCCCATTGAATCAGAAACTCCACCCCAGCCGCGTTACCTTGCCGCAAGACAACGGTCCAAGATGGTTGCGGGTTCCCCCTTTGCCAACTGGTAATCCACCGAAACTTCTGGGACGATGATCTCTCCGATTGGTCCTTGTTTCCGCCGTAACTGGGACACATGAAATATTGGATGGATGCACAAGCCCTCTGGAAGCTTTAACTTGCAGTCTTGCCACACCGTGCGGTGATCTGGAAGGGACCATGAAAATGCGGTACCAATTTGTGATTGGGGCGTCGGCCGACAGACTACTGTCGATAGGGCTGCAGCTTCAGAAAAACCCAGTCGTTAATCTGAAATTCTCTACGATTCTTGTCTGCAAACGCCTTCATATGGTGTTGCGCATGTTCAAGGTGTTGGTAAAAGCGAGGGTTTAATAAGATGAGGATGAAGTAAATAAAATTATAATCAAAAAATAATTACAAGCAACACACGAAATTTTTACGTAGAAAACTTTCTCAGTGTAAGGAAGAAAAACCACGGGACCTTCTCTTGATACCATTTTAGTGAGCATGTCAATTCCATTGTCATCTGTATGTACCTTGTTGAATTCCAATTCCTTAGTATTCAAGACGTCTCGAATCCAATCATATCTCACCTTGATGTGCTTAGATCTGGAGTGAAAAAATAGGTTCTTGCTTAGATGAATAGCACTTTGATTATCACCTAGTAAAACAAACCTATCCTGCATCATTCCAAGTTCTCCAAGCATTCTCTTCAGCCACAACATTTCTTTGCAAGCTTCAGTAGCAGCAATAAACTCAGCCTCTGTAGTCAACAGAGTAATGCATTTCTGTAATCTGGACTGCCATGAGACAGCTCCCCCTGCATAGATAAAGAGATACCCAGAGGTAGACTTTGAATCATCTACATCACCTGCCATGTCTGAGTCTGTATAACCAAGTAAGGTTGGTTCTCCACTACCAAAGCAAATTCTCAAATCTGTGGTGCCACGGAGATATCTCATAATCTACACCATTCCAAGTTCTCCACTGCTTCTCATATCTGCTCATCGCACTGACTGCATGAGCTATATCAGGTCTAGTATATATCATGGCATATATGAGACTTCCCACTACAAAGGCATATGGAATCTTTTCAATTTCCCTCCTCTCCTCTTCTGTAGTAGGAGACTGCTTCTTGCTCAATCTGAACCAAGCCGTGAGAGAGCAACTAACACAGTCTGCATCATCCATCTCAAATCTTTTGAGAACTCTCTCAATATACTTGCGCTGAGACAAGTATAGCTTCTTAGAATTTCTGTCTCTTTCAATCTCAATTCCAAGGATCTTTCTTACAGGTCCCAAGTCTTTCATAGCAAAAGACTGATGTAGTACTTTCTTCAGATCAACAATTCTGGACCTGTTCTTGCCAACAATTAGCATATCATCAACATAGAGTAATAAGAAAATGAACTCATCAAGAGAAAAACTCTTGACAAAGACGCAATGGTCAATGCTATACTTCTTGTAGCCTTGCTCCCCCATAACAAAGTCAAACTTTAGGTACCATTGCCTTGGGGCTTGCTTCAAACCATAAAGACTTTTCTTCAACCTGCACACAAAGTCTTCTTTTCCTTGTTCAACAAACCCTTCTGGTTGCTCCATGTATATTTCTTCCTCCAAGTCTCCATGGAGGAAAGCAGTCTTCACATCCATCTGTTCTATCTCTAAATCAAGACTTGCTGCCAAAGCTAAAACCATTCGGATAGATGTCATTTTCACAATAGGAGAAAATATTTCATCAAAATCAATACCTTTCCTTTGAGTGAAACCTTTCACCACAAGTCTTTCTTTGTATGTTGGATGTGGTGTGTGCTCTTGTTCCTTAATTCTGTAGACCATTTGTTCTTCAATGCCTTCTTGCCTTGAGGCTACTCCACTAGATCATATGTGTGATTTTCATGCAAGGAACTCATCTCATCTTGCATGGCTTTCATCCATTCTTTTACATTCTTGCCTTCCACTGCATCTTCATAATATTCTGGATCTGCATCATCAGATAATAGCACTACAAACTCATCTGATGGATATCTGGTGGAAGGTACCTTTTCCCTGGCTGATCTTCTGAGAGGGATAGCTGATGGAACTTCCTACATTGCCGGTTGTTGGTCATGACCAACTGCTTCGGTATCATCATGACCCTGTTTAGTTGTGCCTACATTATCATCAACACCTTCAGCTTCAACCTGTTGTTGTGCTGGAATTACAGGAGCTGAGTCTTGATCAATCAAGTCTCCTTGTTCTTGTGTTGCTTCAACCTGTGCCTTGTTTATATCTTCAAGTGTTTGATCTTCCACAAACACAACATCACGACTTCTAATGATTTTCTTTGCCACTGGGTCATACAACTTGTAGCCAAAATCATCCTGCCCATAGCCAAGAAGGATACACTGTCGTGTCTTTGCATTGAGCTTGGTTCTTTCATCCTGAGGGATATGCACAAAGGCTTTGCATCCGAATACCTTCAAGTGACTGTAAGAAACATCCCTGTTATACTAAGCCTTGTTTGGAACATCTCCCTGCAAATAATAACATGGTGAAAGATTAATTAAATATGCAACTGTCATCAAAGCCTCACCCCAATAGGACCTTGGCAGCTTTGCTTGTGAAAGAAAACATCTGATTCTTTCCACCAATGTTCTGTTCATCCTTTCAGCAACACCATTCAACTGTGGTGTCTTTGGAGGAGTCTTTTGGTGTTTGATTCCTTATTCTCTACAGTAAACATCAAATGGCCCACAATACTCTTCTCCGTTGTCAGTTCAGATGCACTTCATTTTCTTCCCTATTTGTCTTTCAACTGAAGCTTGGAACTCTTTAAACCTGTAGAGTACTTGATCCTTGGACTTTAAAACATAAGTCCAAACTTTCCTAGAGAAATCATCAATAAAAGTGACAAAGTATCTAGCTCCACCATGTGTTGTTACCTTCATCGGCCCACAAACATCAGAGTGAATTAGCTTTAGCAACTCTGGCTTCTTGGAAGGAGGTTGACTTTTGAAGGCAACTCTATGCTGTTTTCCTGCCAAGCAATCTGCACAATCCTTCAGATGTACACCCTTCAACTTTGGCAAGAAATTCTTCTTCAGAAGTGTTGTCATTCCCTTCTCACTCATGTGCCCGAGTCTTTTGTGCCACAACACACTTTGATCTTCATTATTTAAAGCATTTATGGAAACACTGGAAAGTTTAGCATGAATGCAATACAATTGAGACATCTTTTTACCTTCTGCTATTACCAGGCTTCCTTTGGTGAGCTTATACCTTCCATCTCCAAATTTACTCAAGTACTCTTCATCATCAAGCTTTCCAATTGAAATAATGTTGAGTCTTAAATCCTCAACATGTCTCACAAACTTAAGGATCAACTTGCTACCATTTTCTATCTCTAGTTGCACATCTCATTTTACAACAATCTTTGCTTTGTTGTTGTTTCCCATCTTCACTATCCCAAAATCACCTGAAGTGTAGGAGGAGAAGAAATCTCTTCGAGATGTGGCATGAATGGTAGCATCACTATTTGACACCCATGCGATTTCATCATTACCTACAAGATTAACAGATTCGTCACAAACAACAAGTAATTCCTCAACAATCGAGGCAACTCCCTGTTCACTATCACTGTCATGTGGTTGTGATTTGTTTTTTCTATTTTCTCTCTTCAATGGAAGCACTCAACATTTGCAAACTTGCTTTTGGATTTGCTTCTACCTTTTCCTGATCTGGTATCTTTGCTTTTACTTCTCCCCCTCGACTTTGCAATGAGTACATCAGAATGAGTAGAGAAGCCATCTGCGATCCTTCTGGATTCTTCATTAATTACCTTAGTCTTTACATAGTCCCAAGTAATATTTCCATTTGGAGCTGAGTTACAAAGAGTAACCTTCAGGGTCTCCCATGAGTCAGGTAGTGAGCCTAGAAGCAATAAGGCTCTAACTTCATCATCAAACACAATACCCATCGAGGACAGCTGATTTATAATACCTTGAAAGGTATTCACATGATCAGCAACAAGTGTACCATCCTGATATCTTAAATGCATCAACTGTTTGATGAGAATCATTTTGTTTGTGCCTTTTTTTCGAGCATACAACTCGTCCAACTTCTTCCACAAGGAACTGATATCTATCTCACTACTGATATGGTTCAACACGTTGTCATCCACCCACTGTCGCATAAAGCCACATGCTTGTCTGTGTAAAATTCTCTATTCATCCTCAGATTTATTTTTTGGCTTTTCTGTGTTAAAAACTGGCTTGTAATATTCCTTGACATAAAGAAGATCTTCCATCTTCCCCTTCCAAGCCTGATAATTTGTCCCATTCAAGGAAATCAACCTATTTATGTTGCCTTCCATTTTTCATTGGTTAGGCCCTTGCCCCACGGTGGGCACCACTTGTTGGGAAAAGCGAGGGCCTAACAAGATGAGAACGAAGCAAACGAAACTGCAACCAAAAACAATCACAAGCAACACACGAAATTTTTACTTGGAAAACTTCCTCAGTGTAAGGAAGAAAAAACCACGGGACCTTTTCGGTCCAGGTAACCTTCACTCTGCTGTTAAAGGAGGTACAAATGTTCTTATCAAGTTCTCAACTCGAGATTAGCACAACCACATATTATCTTCAATTTGACAATAATAATAATAAGGAGGGAAGTATAAACCGAAATGTTGATATGAACACTGTCTGATCACAGTCCAAACTCTGTCCGATAGTCCAAGCCCTATCCAACCTTCGTGTGTCCGAGCACGATCCACGCTTCACGCATCCAAGCACTCCAGCAGGCTCACACGGACCAAACAATCCAGGCTCACGCGTCCAAGCCACTCCAAGCTCACGCGTCCAAGCCACGACCGAGCGTAGGTCACACCCAGTCCACCTTAACGCGGACCGAAACCTGTCCAGCCCGTCCTCCGTCGGAACCACCACACGTCCGCACTGGAATCGACGACTCCACGCGCCTCTCGCCTTCTCCGGGATCGGCGACTCCACGCGCACGGGACACCCACGCCTCTTGGAAGCGCTGGAAACGGCGGCACGGGACACCCGCGCCTCTCGGAAGCTCTGGAATCGGCGGCACGGGACACCCGTGCAGTTATCCCGTCGACCGTCGAAGCCGGCGATGCCACGTACCTCACGCACATCTCCTCCCTTCTTCTCCGGAACCGGGGACAGGAGGCTTCAATCGTCGGAAAATCGAGGGCTCGATTTCGCCCTACTGCACATCGCCGGAAAGTCGAGCGTTTTTCGCCCTTTCTCTCTCCTCTAATTTTCCCCCAATTGCATCTCTCCAAAACAACCTGCGTGAAGAAAAAAAAAGAAATTGGGCCACCGTTCGCAGGCCCATAGAGGAGGAGGAATTTGGCCCAACAGGGTGATCGTCAACACCACTGTTGTTGCCTAAGAGGGTTCTACATTGTTGACATGACCACTACTGATTGAGAGGGTTTTGTGTCGTCAAAATAAGAGGGGAGTGTTGAGAGCATTGTTGAGATCAAGAGAGTTTTGTGTTTGGGAGAGGATGCATCGAGATCAAGTGAGAGTTGTGCACAAAGTGGAGCATTAGGTGCTTTCATTCTTGTTGATTCAAAGGAGGTGAGTCCATAATTGACTTCTCGACCTCCCTTACATATGAATTTCTCGTGAGAATTGAAAGAATTAAAGTTTTCTCACAAGTGTTTTCTACGTAAACAATTAAAATGAATAGAATTAAAGTTCATTTATTTTAATTCTACTCAATTCTTGGTCCACAAATCCTCCCTTAACATTCAGCCTATATAGTAAGAATAATCGATAAATTGAGTAATTCAAGCATGTGAGATACAAATTCTCTAGGTGGTGATCTTCATTTACAAGTTCCTTCAAACAATATATTGTTAAATTAGTATTTATGTTTTTGTGGTAAGAATTTTCATATCACATGTAACATTCTTAATCTATCAAAACATGTGTCTTTTATATATTAACCTAAAATAATGCATAACCAAAACTTTCTAAATAAAATTTCTCATCTTGATTGATCATATGTTTCTGTACCTTTAACTCATAAAAGTTTCAAATCATAAATTAATTATTGCATGTAAACTATAAATATACATATATTATAGTAATAGTATATAACACATTCCACAAACTTATTGAGGACAAAATAGGAAGATCACATTTACATGCAAATTTTTGTTAGAAAGATGGAAATTGATTTTGATAAGCTAATTGTCATGAGGTTATTTGCAACTACTTTAATGTTTATTAACTTATTGAAAAAACTTGAGTAAAAAATCTCTTAATCAATAATTCCAAACGGAACCTAACTATTAGAATATTAATCTTGAGATCCAAAATTTATGGTTTATGCTTAGCTCTTTTTTTTTTATAATCACACAAGCGTTCGTTTCTCCCTGCAATGGAAATAGGACATTGGCGATTATCATTTGAGAAGGCCTACTTTCAAGGTTGAGTAGAGATTATTCTTTTTAACGTAAGATTACTAAAGCCTTATTTGAGACTAATTTCAGTCTCTTAAAATCACTCTTAATACTATTATTTTTATACAATTCTAATATATAAATTTTTATCACTTTAATTATTATACAATTTTAACTCTATTCACAAAACTAGTCCAACTTTATCAAACTCCTAAAGTTAGCTAGAACCAACCCTAAATGAAACCTAAGAATGTTGACTATCACTTCTAGCTCCACTTATATATATATTTTTCCCACTTTGAGACCTTTCATAAACATGTTCATCTCATAAGCTGTACTATGAATTATAAATCTAAGTTACGATTTATTATATATTTTAACAAATGATATAATAAAAGTAAAAATTTTCCCTATACCTATTAGAAAGAGAAATAGAAAAAAAATTTCTTATCTCAAGAATTGTGTTGACTTAAATAAAAACGTAAACTTCAAACTCGCCTATCTTATTTGCTAAACAAAAATTTTATCTTTTTCCGAATTCCTATGTATATCGTTAAAAGGCTCCAACTTAGGGCTCTCCCCAGGCATCGTATCAAACAAGGATGCACATCTGAACAAAAGACTTGTGTAGGCTGATTGAATTTTTTTTGCAATACCATTGCCACGATGATATTTAGGACAATATCATCTGAACATTTTAATCCTATCTTACTGGTTACAACAAATTTTGCACCCCAAGTGAATGAATGGCCCTGTGTATATACAAGTAGTGCCCTTCTATCGTTGTTCTAGTTCATGCTCTGCGGTCACAATGCAAGAGTCTACCTCCAATGAAGACTTTGTGCTCTTCTTGAATAGTGATGTTTTAGATGATGCCAGCAAATCAGCCGTGCACTGTACGTCAGGTGCAATACCCACCTTGTCGATTTCATGCAATGCTGGTGACAAGTATTTGGCCACCGTGATGAACAGAGCGGAGCCGTCACGTAGCTCGGTCACACTCTGCGTTCAATGATTCAAAGAATATGATGCTAACTTCAGTTCATGTCACTTAGGATTTTGGAATAATTTTCTATTGGAACTGGAGGCCAAATGTGCTAAGAACAAATTTCGCATCAAAATAAGGCTTACAGTATTTATAGTTTTACCTGAATTCTTCCTTTTCCAAACGTTCTATGTCCAACAAGAATAGCACGACCATTGTCGTGCAAAGCTCCTGCCAAAATCTCACTCGCACTTGCGCTTCCTTCATTGACCTATTCATGTTTATGTTATTGAAACAAATTAAATGTAGAATGATACATTACTAAGAAAAAGGTATTAAAGTAAAAAAAAAATGGTCAATTTTAAATATCAAAATAAGAGACCAAAAAGAACATTAATTACAAATTTACAATAAACAACCAAGAAGACTATAGAAAGACATAAACGACCAAAAAGAAGAGAAAAAAGAACACCAAAATTATTTAATCAAGCTGAAAGGAAACACAAGTCTAGTTGAGGTGTAAAAGAACGACTGAAGAATTGAGTTATTTCCATGGAGAATATTTGGACAAATAGGAGATTAAGTATTAATGACATTAACTATGTATTTACAATAAACAACCAAGAAGCCTAAAGCAAGACATAAAAGTCCAAAAAGAAGAGAAAAATGAACACAAAATTATTTAATCAGGATGAAAGGAAATGCAACAAGTCTAGCTGAGGTATAAAAGAAAAAGATTGAAGAAGTGAGTTCTTTCCATTACAAGTAGGAGATGAAGTATTAATGAAATTAATTACAAACTTAAAACAACCAAGAAGCCTAAAGCAAGACATAAAATACCAAAATTATTTAATCAGATTGAAAGGAATGCGAAAAGTCTGAGGCATAAAAGAACAAAATCAAAGAATTGTGTTCTTTCCACAAATAAGATTTTGAAAAATAGGAGATTCAGTGTTATGGTCCTTGAGCTGTTCTCGCACTTCCCATTGCCAAATTGACCTCTTGACCACTGATGGAGGACATTGAGAATTGCATGCTTTCCCGATGGTAGAGAGTGTTGATTTGCATAAGATACATAAGAGGCTTAGACTATTGCCTCTGGTTGGTGGTGGTCGCCACACACCTGCCCCTACCATTCGCTCTAAAGAACAAATGGCATGATTGATTGTACTTATAATGAAAAAAAGTTTGTTACAGGTGGTTGTAAAGTTGTTACCAACTCCCTTAGTGTCTGACATGTACCATGGTAAAAAAATAGTAAACTTGAAGGAGACAAATGTAAAATGATTAGACACATGCAACTGACAATCTGTCTCAACCATTAATTGACTAACCGATCCTCACCCTGGCTATCAACATCAATGTTCATGGCATTCCTCCTCCCTTTGCTTGAATGATGTACTCAACATTCTGACACATCTCCTTGTTCTAGGTTGTGATGACATTCAGCTCTTCCACCCATTCTGTAAATCGTCACATTAACTCTTGGTAACTTTCCCAGTGGACTCTTCTTCACTTGTTCCTTCACACTATACAAGAAGCTCGCTATTACTGCTTAGTTGGATTTCTTGACCATTCACTACCGTGGCAACTTCCAAGGCTTGCATTCAAAGATATTTATGGACTAGATGGAAGGGATAGTAACCATGACCAGAACTTCACTGGTCTTACATTTAAGTAGTGGGACATGGAAAATTGGGTGCACTTTAGTTGTTTTGGGCAATTGTAACTTGTACACAACCACCTATACTCGAGCTTCAATCTTATAGGGACCAAAGTACCAGGCCAAGAGCTTGTGATATGCCTGAGAGTGGATGGAGCTCTACTAGGATGGGTGAACTTTCAAGTATGCCCAATCTCTCACTTGATAGCTTCGTTCTGTTCTTCATTTGTCTATAAAATGCTTCATGTGTCCAACTACCACAGCCTCTCCCATAGATGTTGGAGCATTTTGTCTCTGTTGCACGGTTGAGTCTCCATGGCTAATACTTGCATGGTTCCTAGTGTAAAATGAAGTATTGTTGGTGGAGGTCGTCTATATAGGACTTCAAAAGGTGACATTCCAACAGTAGTGTGGTAAGTAGAGTTGTAGTATAATTCAACCCATAATAACCAATCAGGCCAATGCCTTGGCTGTTCACAACAATAGAATTGTAGGTACATCTCTAACCCTTTGTTTACAATTTCCATTTGGCCATCTGATTGCAAGTGATATGCAGTACTCATCCAAAGAGTGGAATACCACTCTTGCCAAAATTTGCACAGAAATAATGAATCTAGGAAACCCATGGAACCTTATCACATTTTCAGTGAATGAGAGTGATCAGAGAAAATACCTGTGCTTCTGGTGCATCCCGATCGTGAAGCAGAAGAAGAAGATGAAGAAGAGTCAATGGACTATACTTTGAGTGGCAGCTAACTCCAAACACACAAGTTCACAATCATAAAAGTATGCCCTAACTCCTGTCCCTCACATCCTTAATACCCCTCTGCTAGACTGGGCCAAGCAATGGCCCAACACCACAACATAAAAATAATATTAAATATAAAGGACTGTTACAGTGAACTTGTGTGCAACTCCCTTCGCAATATATGGATGGTATACCTTAGTGAAATGAGCAAACTTTGAGAGGCAATCCACTGCCACCAATATTGTAGAAAATCACCATCAAGTAGGTAGGCCATCAATGAAGGTTATCTCCTCACATATCCACTCCAACATCAATAGCAGTTGTAAAAAGCTGGCAGAATGCATATTTTCAATCTTAACATGTTGATGGATGGTACATTCCTTGATAAATTGCTTTAGATCTTGTTTCAAACCTTTCCAACATACCTCTTCTCTCATTCTGGTTACATCTTTGCCTGCTGTGCCAACAACCAGATCTCTTCCGATCTCCTATGATATTGCCCAGTTGTTTTCCCAACCCTTGTCTCACACTACTTATCTTGCATGGTGTGCAAGTTTCAAGGAATTCTTTCTCTTCACAATCTCTCCCATGTTATTCATCCCGATTCTCACCCTTTAGAGGTCAATGATCTAGACACACAGACCTGGCATCGATCCAACCAACTTGTGCTTAGTTGGATACGAGCCACAGTTGATGTTTTGATTTAATCTCTCTTTTGATTAAATGTACCATTGCACATGAGACTTGGCAACTTGTTGCTTCAAAGTTTACTCCTATTGAAAAATCCCACCTCAAAGTGCTCCATACTAAGCTTCGCACGCTCAAAAAGCAATCGAACAGTTCTATTGAAGATTATCTTCTCCTTGCCAAATCCCTTGGGGATAGCATGGCAGGTGTCGGCTCCCTTATCCCTAAAAATGAATTACTTGATTATGTTTCACATGAGCTGGGACTAGAATACAACTCTTTTCTTTCTAATATTTCTTTCAAAGAAGGAATCACCTTTGATGAATATTATGAGCTTCTTGTGTGTGAAACTTTATTTTAAAGTGACACTCCAACTCGTCTGCTCCAGAACGCTTAAACACCAATACAAGGCAACCAATCTTTCTGCGGAGGATGTCACAACAATCGTGGCAAGGGGCATGATTGGTATTAAGGGGGCCATCAGTCTCACACAAGCTGGAGGATCCTATCCGCCCTTACTACTGACTCCTTCGTATGCACAAGCTGGAGGATCCTATCCGCCCTTACTACTGACTCCTTCGTATGCACAAGCTGGAGGATCCTAGCCTTGTCACCACTAATCTCCCATGCCAGATCTACAATGTCTGGGGGCATAGTGCATGTACTTGCAAGGAATGCTTCAATCAAGCTTACAATACAGAAGTTTTTACGACTACCTTTGCCAACATGCATCTTCAAGACAATGTCGAATTGTCATGTTGTGTATTTGGACACATCCCAAGTCCCAACACATGGTCTCCTATCCACATCATCTCAGTGATGCTCGGTCGTATTGAGGTACTCAATCAATCCTTATCGTGAATGGTCCTCTTCTTCCCATCACTTATGTTGGGTTTTTTTACTATATCTTCTCCTTCTAGCACTATGCAACTAAATAACATATTGGTTGTTCCTGGCTTAAAACATAATCTTCTATCAATAATTTTTCATGAGATAACAATTGTAACTTTTTGACGAATGATCTCGACTTCAAGGTGATTGATAGAGTTACAGAGGTACTGCTCCTTCATGGTCATAACTAAGAACAGTAAGTCTTCCCAAGCCTTCCTTGCAGAGATTGGTGTTTGGACATCCATAAATCACTAGCATGCTCAAGGCATACCTTGGCACAGAAATTGCATATCCTGTTTTTTCGATTTCATATTCCTCATTTCAATAAAGTTGGTCAACAATCCTGTTGCTCAAATTGTCTAACTGAGAAATCTCGTTGGCTGCCTTTCTCTTATAGCAATCAACAGACCAATGTTCCCTTTCAGTTGCTACATATAGAATTCTAGGGGCTAGCCCCTGCTTTGTCTCTTTTCTCATTTCACTGTGTTAACAATTGTGGATGATGTTAGTCGTTACACCTAGATTTTTCCATTATATAATAAATCTTTAGTTCTCATAGTATTTGTAAAATTTAAAATTTTTATCCAGAAGCAATTGAATCTTCAAAGCAAGTCAACTCAAATGGATGGTGGTGGCAAATTTCTCGGTAATGACTTTTCACAATTATTGTAACAACATGGCATACATCATCAAATATCTTGTCCGTATACTCCGTTGTAGAATGGAGTTATGGAGCGACACCATCACCATTTAATAGAGATCACCCAGTGTCTTCTCTTTCAATAAGGACTTTCTATTAAACATTAGCTTTTGGCCTTCCAAATGGCCACCCATATTATTAATTGTCTTCCAAGCACCACCTTATGCAATCCAATTCCTTATAAAGTCTTATTTGGCAACAAGCCCAACTATCATGCCCTACGTATTTTTAGGTGTGCCTACTATCCGTTGCTACAAGCACCATGACATAAATTAAAGCCTTAATCCACATTATACATCTTCATTGGATATTCACCACATTATAAAGGCTATAAGTGTCTTGCCCCTTGACAAGACAAAATTTATGTTTCACGTCATGTAACCTTTCACGAAAGCACCATTCCAACTCGACACATTTCACCA
>JAMKPZ010003233.1:0-23925 GCA_024699675.1 Amphibolis antarctica
TACAGGTTCATTTTGTTGGTTTATATAATGGCTCATTTTATATAACTTGATCGATCACCTCCTGCATGCATGCTCTTATCTTATATCGTATATATGCTTATCGCTTATTTTAATTGCCCTTCTATTCTCGTGTATATATCACGTTGTTCATTTTGAATATTATTTTCATGTTTTGGCGTTCATATGATAACTCTCGGATGTTCCATATTGTATTTCAAAAATCCTCATCCGTGATAATTATATAAATCATGGGGTAGAACCATGACTACGATCTTATTGAATATATTGATTAAAATACTACATCAACAGATCGAAAAACCCAGTCCTTCCATATTTTATTTCCGTTTTTTATTTTACTTCACTTTCCTTCTTTATTTTTTTCAACATCTTTTCGTTAGTTATCCTTTTCTTTTCGTGGGAGACCACAATGGGGTCTTTAGTTCCGTTTGGTTTTAATTTTTCGTAGTTTTTAAAATTATTTATAAAATTATTATTATTATATAAATTTTAACTTATAAAATTTTATTATGTAATTTTAACTTTATTTATCAAAATAATTTTAATTTCAATTTTATACAGCTCCTTAAACGCACCCTCCACTTCCGGCGTTTCAATTCTCACTTCCATTTATTCCCGTCTTTCTTACTTCCTTTTTCTACACGTTTTATTTGCCCGCCACCACAAACAGACGGGGGCACTATTGTGCGAATCTTTTGGGGCCGCAAGAGTCGTCGCCATGAACGAGCAGACGATCGACGTCGCCATGAACGAGCAGACGATCGACGTCGCCGGCAGAATTCGGAACGTCGCCACGAACGGACGGTCAGTGCTCGATAAGGACTTCCGATCGAGTCAGTTGGAGAAGCGGACGACTCCTTGCGGCGGTCCTGCTTAGCTTAGGGATCGAGAGGCTTCGGCTGCGGAGGCCCAAAGGTGTCCACCTATTGCACTACCGTTGGTCCGAAGTAACACTGTTGATGGGCCGAAAAAATCTACGGATGGTTCAAAAAAAATTTCGATGGTCGATAACTAACCGTCGATGGACCGAATTTGATTTTTACCACTGAAAAGACCATTTTAACCTTGATGCAATCATTTGGCTTCTCCTTCTTCCCCTGACCAAGAGGGGTAAGTTTAATACGGATCAATGTCACAACTTTTACGCCAATGACCAACGGATGCAGTAAAACACGTAATTTCAAATAAAACTTAATTCTCGGAACAATGATTTTTTTCCATTACATAAATTAACCAATTGAAACGACGTAACGTCATTGTTCATTTAATATATCAATTTTTATCAAACTTATTTTTTGCGAAGAATAAAAAGGTTGATTATATATATATATATATATATATATATATGCTTCTATAACTACAGCAATGAGGCAAAGTCTAAAAGGGTGGTGAAGCACCACCTGTCTCTTTACGAGAAGAGATGAGAAGAATACTCCTATTTCTTGTCAACTTAGCGTACTTTCGAATGAACTGATGTCATCGTCAAAACTGTGGGTTAGTGTGTCTCCAGGGAATGTTCCAGTAGTGCTGGGTTCGTCGTAGATCCTGAGATCTTCATCCTCATAAACGATGAACGGTTTCATTATTGCATCCTCAATTCTAATCAACTTCTCCAATTCTACAGCCACCACTTTCATGATGGGTCGCTCATCTCCGTTAAGATTTAAACAGTCTTTAGCCACTTTTGCCACTACTTGAAGTTGCTCTACATCTGCCTCGTCTGCAATGTTAGGATCAAAGATCTCCAACAAGCGATTCTCTTCCATGGCCCAAAGGAAATAGTTGGCAAGATTTCGTTGTCCTTCAGGTCGATCGTATTTTATCTGCAAGAACAAACAAGGACAAGTATATACAGATGCTTACTTTAATTGTTAGTTTTCCTTTAATTTATCTTTGTAATTGTATTTGCGTTGGTAATATGACAAAGTAATCATACCGGTCTTTATGTTCCGTACCTCGTACTGACCACGATTATTATTGGGGGAGCGAAGGAAGAGCTTAGGAGAGCCGAAGGAGTGGTTGCATGTGAGCTGGAAACCAGGATGGAAGCAACCTTCCGATAGGCCGAAGGGGTAGGGGACTCTCATGTCACCGCACGATTCGTTGCACCCATGATCACTTGGGGGAGGAGAAGAGATAGCAGGGATCGGGAGGAGGAGGAGGAGGAGGAGGAGGAAGTGGTGGTGCTGGTGGTGGCAGCAATGATGTTGAACCGACGACGACCACCTCGCCGACGGCAAATTGAGGGCACTGCAGCTCTTGTTCGCGCGCTCCATTTGTCTCGATTGAATCTTAATTTTAATCTCCTAATCTTTATCTTCGCCGTTTTATAGTATAAATACACATAATTGAGAAGAACAAGTCATGCCTGCTCTGTGACCGGTCTAACATGGTCAAATAGTATTGTTAATCGAAACAATAAAGTTTCAAAGCTCGTGCATGAATTGGTCTTTCGGTCGTGCTTGAACTGGTCTTCCACGTATTGACATGATATGACTTGAAAAAAAATTATAATTTGTTAAAATTTTGTATTAATTTTAATTTTTTTTTAAATTGTATATATTGTATATAGTTTTGTAGTTTGAATTTATTAATAAATGATGTATGATTATAAGTTCGAATCACATATTTAATTATCTTTTAATATTTATAAATTATATTAATGTTATATAAATTTTTAATAAAATTAAAAAAATAATTAAAAATTAAATCAAGTCAAACCTGATTTGATATAACTTGACATTAACCTACATAGATCATACTTAATTAGGTCACAACTAAAAGACTAGACATGCCTAATTTAACATGAATAATGTTAGATCAAATCATGTTAGCCTGATAGGACCTATTCATATGTTTAGATTTTGAGGACCGAACAAATCATCTTCCCGCAAATAGTCTTTTCACTCGCAATCAAAGAAATTTTTGTAGGCACGCCAGCCCATGGAAAACTTTTGCCAGTGATTATCGATCACGTAAGCAGCGCTTACGTTAATTGATCGATGACTATTATTTATTCATTTACTACGTACCCTTTTATTCATTATCGATGATTATTATCGTTTCTTATGCTATCATTTTACACCACTCATTGCCTCTACTCAAGCTTATTTATTTGTTGCCTTAGATGTCCTTATATATATATATACTAGCGCTGATATGATTTGTAGGCTCATTTTATTGGTTTATATAATGGCTCATTTTATATAACTTAATCGATCACTTGCTGCATGCATGCTCTTATCTTATATCGTATATATGCTTATTGTTTATTTTAATTGCCCTTCTATCCTCGTGTGTATATCACGTTGTTCATTTTGAATATTATTTTCATATTTTGGCGTTCATATGATAACTCTCGGATGTTCCATATTGTTTTTCAAAAATCCTGATCCGTGATAATTATTTAAATCATGGGGGTAGAACCATGACTACGATCTTATTGAATATATTGATTAAAATACTACATCGACCGATCGTAAAACCCCCCTCGTTTATTTCCGTTTTTTATTTTACTTCACTTTCCTTTTTTATTTTTTTCAACATCTTTTCGTTAGTTAACCTCTTCTTTTCGTGGGAGACCATAATGGGGTCTTTAGTTCCGTTTGGTTTTAATTTTTCGTAATTTTTAAAATTATTTATAAAATTATTATTATTATATAAATTTTAACTTATATATTTTTACCATGTAATTTTCACTTCATTTATCAAAATAATTTTAATTTCAATTTTATACAAACGCACCCTCCACTTCCAGCGTTTCAATTCTCACTTCCATTTATTCCCGTCTTTCTTATTTCCTTTTTCTACACGTTTTATTGGCCCGCCACCACAAACAGACGGGGGCACTATTGTGCAAATCTTTTGGGGCCGCAAGAGTCGTCGCCATGAACGAGTAGACGATCGACGTCGCCGGCAGAATTCGGAACGCCGCCACGAACGGACGGTCAGTGCTCGAAAAGGACTTCCGATCGAGTCAGTTGGAGAAGCGGACGACTCCTTGCGGCGGTCCTGCTTAGCTTAGGGATCGAGAGGCTTCGGTTGCGGAGGCCCAAAGGTGTCCACCTATTGCACTACCGTCGGTCCGAAGTAACACCGTACCGATGGTTCAAACAAAATTTCGATGGTCCGGTAACTAACCGTTGGTGGAACGAATTTGATTTTTACCACTGAAAAGACCATTTTAACCTTGATGCAAACATTTGGCTTCTCCTTCTTTCCCGGGATAAGTTTAATACGGATAATGTCCAACAAAACACAGTTTCAAATAAAAACGTTAAATGAACCAGCCGAAACATGAAAGTAGGCCGAAGCGACTAAAAAATGAACCAGCCGAAACATTTAATGGTGTCTTAGATGAGTATATGTCTTTAAAAAATACAAGAAATTATAAAAAATTATAAATTTAATTTTTAAGCGATAATACTTTAGACAAAAATACAAATTAACAAGTGGGAAAGCGAGTTGACCACTGGAAGCAGCATATATCGGTCATTTTTGTAATAAAATTTGATGAGATTTGTACTGTAAAAAGTTATGATGTATAATATTTTTATTAAATAAGATATGTGAATGATAATAATAGTAGTTTATTTTATTATAATATTTAAACGTGAAATAACAAAAATAATTTTAATTTTAATTTATTTTCTTAATATTTATTATTTAATAAAAAATTAAAAAATAAAATTAAAAATTATACCATACTATAAGAAACCTTACGATTTCATTTTCAAACAATAACAAGGATGAGGAAATTAAATAGCTAGATTAATTAATTAATTTACCAGTGCATCCCTTGGACGGATATGGATTTCCCCGGTAGCCATCCGAGCAGACGCAGCGATAGCCTGCACCGTGGCTGGAGTCGACGCACTCGGTGTTCGCGTCCCCGCACGCGTAGGTGGTCTTGGACTTGGAGGCTGTGGAGCAGCCGCCACTGGTCTCGATACCCCAATCTAGGACCGTCGGCACCGTACTACGACTTCGGAAGTCGAAGAGGTCCGTTAAGTCGAACCTGTACTGGTTGGCATCGACCAAGAACGCCAAGGCACAGGAGGTGTAATTGGGGACGAAGCTGGCATTAGGAAACAGGCCAACGCTCACCAATACTGTATGTAAATCCGTGGGAATTGCGGTTTGGCAGCATCCGATACCCGAGCACGTGCCATTGTCGAGGTTGGACGACCCGCTGCACATGGACATGCACCCCCCCAAGGCTACTGGATGTTGTGTCATTTCTGTAGAAGGCCATGACCCTGCAACCAACGACGGTGAACCTGTTTTTCGTGTGGGCGATGGTGTAGGGGAGGCCTTCGAGGCTGATGCTCGCCAAGGTGGAAGCCCCAACCCCTTCTTTGGGTTTCTTGCAGTTCTTTACGATCATGGTGTTGACATGGGCCTCGCCATGAGGCAGGGAGATATCGGTGACCTCAAAGGGTCTGGATACCGAGTCTGCAGGGAGATAATGTTGACTTGGGTTTGGTGAGTCGATGAAGAGCTTGGGAGGGTCGACGGAATCGTTGCAGGCGAGCTTAAACCCAATATCTCTGAAACAGCCTTCTCTTAGCTAGGCCGAAGGGGTATGGGACGGTGAGGTTTCCACACTTACTGGGACAACCAGGCAAAGAATACGACGAACTTGGAAGATGGTGTGGAGAAGTGAGCAAGGACGACGTTACAACTAGTCGAGGGAGGAGGATGAGAAGATGAAAGAGAAAGAATAACCAAAGGCGACGGTGGTAGAACGACGCCATTCGTCTCAGATCAACCTATCAGCTCCAATTATTTGCTCCGACCATCCTCTCCCTTGCATCATATATAGCCAAGGTGGAGTAGGAAGCTTTTAAATCTTTTCAATTTGTTATTAATATTACTGCAATTATTTCGTAAATTCAATTTTATTTTTAAAATCAACTTTACCTTCAATTCTATTCATCTTCTAAAAATTAACTTCAAATAAGATCTCAGACTTTTTTAAAATACAAATTCACTAACTAACAATAATATATGTTCGTATAATTAAATCATTCACTTTACTTAAACTAACAATAAATATGACAAAGTCCTGGTGCATGCGACAAAACATGTGCGTTTTTTCAAATAAAAACGCGATTCCCATATATTGCACACGGCGACTATAATCTCAAAGTCAAAGTCGTCCCTTTTTTTCGAAATTTGAGTTGTTATTCTCACTTGTCTGTCTATGAAAGCAAAAAAAAATTCCTAGTTTATAGCTGTTGGGTTAGAACCCGTTGAAAAAAATCAATTAGAAACCACCTATGTCGTTGTTCATTTAGGTTTGTTCAAACGGTTACAAGAGTCTAATAAACCAAGGTTCGACGGTTGAGATTAATTTTAAACCATCCAACGGTACAAAATTAAACGTATATTTTTACGTTCACACCATTACTTCTCTAAGGGCAACGCAGAGATTCAAACAACATGTTACAAAGTCCTCCAGCATATTTTGCCTTTTCTCAAGTACGTACGAACATTTTTTATACTTTTCTTATTATTGCTTTTAAGTCACATTCTTAATGAAATAATAATTACCCTTGCTCTTGTTATTCCCATCGCCCGATTGCTTGCAAAATCTGTACACTTCAACGTATTAATTAAAGTAGACTTCTCATTCATATATAATAGATTTATTGCATTGCGCGACGACTTATATTTCTTCATCTGCAGCGGTAGATCTTCTCTCGTTGACTTTTCTCGTTGACTCATCTCTCTTTTGTCCTTCATTGTATTTTTTCCATTTCTATGTTACGTAGTCTGCAATTTTACCATCCATTGTAATCTGTTTATAAATGGTATTTATTCTTCATTGGCTTGTATCTTAAAACCGAATCCCTTTTGTTTTCTAAATAAACATGCATTTTGCCTTTGTACCTCTCACTACTTACGTTTATTTGGTTTTGTTGATTGCATACTCCACAAATCTAAGATGATATCAGAGTAATTGATGATCCATTTCTACATTTTTGCTACATTTGTTCACCTTCTTTACTCACGCTTTTTTCTTTGACACATTGTGTTACTTGACCTTTTCCCCTGAGTTAAGGTATGTTTGGATTTGATTCTAGTTGACTTCTAAATTAACTTCTAATATCATTATTATTATTATATAAAATTTAATATATAAATTTTTATTACCTTAATTAAACTTCAACAAAGTAATATTATTATTATACAATTTCAACTTCGTTTATGAAACTAATTTTAGATTTAGTTCTATCTAATTCTCAAAGTTGATTAAAGTCAACTTAAACGAGGCTTTAATGTTATTTTTTTATCTCCTTGCAACCTCTATTTTCTCAAAATGTTGTTTTTTTATCTTGTTACTCGAATCATGCTTCTATTTCTTCGTGAATAATCAAGAGACAAGGTTAGATATCAAAAATTAATTGGTTTGTTGATTTATCTTACCCACACTAGATTGGACGTTTCTTATGCAATGCATTATTTTAGTCAATTTTTAGAAAAACCAAACAATTCCAAGGGACCATGAGAATTTTAAAATATCTGAAAAATTGTCCAAGTAGAGGCATCATGCTAAGTTCCAATAGTGATCTGAATTTGAAAGCATATAATGATTCTGATTGGGCTAGATGTCCTTTCATTAAGCATTCCATCACAGGATATTACTTTTTTTAGGGGACTCATTGATATCTTGGAAGTTCAACAAATAACTCACTATAGCTAGATCCAACACTAAAGCAGAGTATAGAGTATAGAGCCTTGGGCTTCATTTTTAGTGAAATACAATGAATAAAGTATTTGTTGATAGATTTTAAAATTTCTCAACAGAAACTAACCACCATTTATTGTGACAACACAATAATCATCTTGATTGTCAAGAAGGAAGTCTTTTGTAAACATACAAAACATATTGAAGTTATTTTGTTAGGAAAAAATTCCTTACAAGAATCATTACTTTTCAGCATATTGTCACTAGTTAGTAAATAACTGATATATTCACTAAATTGTTATGTCACGATCAATTAAAAAATTTTATACATAAATTGAAAATGATTGACATATCTCCTCAGTAAGGAGAGTATTGATCATACTTATTTACTCTTGTTTTTGCTTATTTCGTACTTATACAGTTTACTGTTTTTTTTATTTTATTTTATAATACGGTATATAAATTTGCGCGTAGTTTCCACAAACCACTTTCAGCCCTAATTCCGCCGCTCCCGTCCCGCCGACCTGCGTTCGCATTCCGTCGCTGTCGCGTCCTCCCTCCGCTGCGGGTGCCCTTTTTGACAGTACTCTCTGCTCCTCCCGCGTGAACACCATCTCTCTTAATCCATCCCTCTTCTCTTCTCGTATCTCTTCAAAATCGTACCTATTCATCTACTTATCGGTTTTCTTTTCCTATTTCCTCAGGATCACTGGTAAGCGAGAATGGCGCCGGCGCCACCGAACACCGGTTTGTTTGTTGGGCTGAACAAGGGGCATGTCGTCACAAAGAGGGAGATTGCTCTGCGGCCTTCCCACAGGATTGGGGTAAGTAGTCAGGGAGAAGTTTTAGGTTCCCCCTCCTCCGCGCCGGCGTCTATCGCTATCCTTTTCTGCGCTGTAGATCTGGAAAATATTATCACAATCAATTTGTGTTCTTTCAGCCTCTTATGTTTCTTTTAACTGTTGGAAAATACTTCCTTTTCGTTACTAGTTTGAGTGAGATTTGTGCGAAACTTCCAAAAACGAATGACAAACATGGGATCTTATAGCGATTATTGGCGGGTGATGTACGGGTGGGGAACGATGGAGGATGGAAGATGAGGAACCGTGTTTAGGAGATGGCGGGAGGAGAATGGGAGCCGGTGGTAAAATTGATGAGTACTCGTGGTGGTTGAAAGTGAATTGCTGTGGCATGGTGTTAGCTGTCCAAGAGGAAATGGTCATGTTTGGTGGAAATTGATGATTCAAGAGAAAGACGAGGATCAGGATGTAGTTAAACATGGTTCTCATTCGTTCTGAGCATTTACAATGGAAAAATGATGGAATCAAAAACCCTTTTATCATAAGGATTCGTAAGATATGTGATGACATGTACTGGTACCGTTTTTTTATCCTTGTGGGATTGAAATTAAGTATAAACAAGACTGCATGTTATTTGGATATGGATTACAGGATATTTGACAAGTTTCATGATGGGTTGTCGTTGGAGAAAGATTAGTTCCTATAGATAGGGGCTGTTAGTGTCTGTCACTGTGCTAGACCATATCATCAATTCTTTGCATTTATAATTTCTATTGATTATATATTCTTTCTTTGAATATAAAACCTATATTTTCATACTTGATTATTTGTATTTGCATACAGAAAACAAGCAAACGGGTGCAGATGATAAGGCAGCTGATCAGAGAAGTTGCCGGTTTTGCACCATATGAAAGGAGGATCACTGAGCTTTTGAAGGTTGGCAAGGACAAGCGTGCACTCAAACTGGCAAAGAGAAAGTTGGGCACCCACAAGAGAGCAAAGAAGAAGCGTGAAGAAATGGCAAATGTCCTCAGGAAGATGAGGTCAGTTACTCATAAATTTCAGTCTATCACTTAACGAAATTAGCTAGTTACCGTATTGATTGTAATTGTACTCCGATATGGTGCTTGTTACTAATTCAGTGTACATTGTCTACTAGATTTGAGATGATGCTTATGTTGGTTCCTGAAATTAGAAGTTATGGTTAACTATAGCTGTCTTCTATACTGCAAAGCACAATGTTAAGGTTAATCATTGTACATATGATTCTAGGATCTAGCAAAGAATTCCGAAGGAGTCTTAGTTGAAGGGATTTCTTGCTAATCAAGTACAAGTTTTGATGGCCTAAATCTGGTTTACATTGCAATCTTGACCTTTTTCCAAGTTCCTAACAAAAATACGGTGGGCATTTATGGTAGTCAATTTCACATGTTGGGTGCAAAATTTTTCATTCCGTAGCGCTAACTAAACCCTTAGTTTTTTATTTTCCACATGACGAATGCTGTACGTTTTCTATAAATTAAATAATATATGATTCATCTATTGACATTTTAACGGGCTTGATTTTAACCTATGGGATCTGTTTTGAGTGCATTATACAAATTCTCCTCAGAATCAGTTTTAGTGATCGCTGTCTTATCCAAATAATGTTTTCAGATCCTGCCTGCTTGAGAACATAAAACAGGACAACGGGAGAGAAAAGAACAGTAAAATTAGGAGAGAACAAACAACTTAAAGTAGATTCTTTCAAGAAGAGTAGGTATTCTCTTTAAGTGTTGGATTGGCATATCCCAATGAATCCTGTCTGCTACTCGTGCAAACATCTCAAGGCATTTTCCAATGTTCTTCTTCGACATCTTAAATTAGTTTTGATCTACTAATTGTGCCTTTCGGTTAGAATCATCAGGTATTGATACAATTATTTGGTGTTAGTGCACTTTGTATGGCGTATAATATAAAAATCGTGCATGAGGTTAAATACATTAGAAATTCGTGTGGCTTGTCAATCATGATTGTTAAAAGTTAAATTCTTGGCACTGGAATGGTTCTAAATGCAATTATGTTATGTTGTGCAGGTCTGCTGGCATGGCCGAAAAGAAGAAGTGATGAGAACCCCAGCATTGCTTTGAGTAGGGTAACCGTATTATTATAAAGACAATCAGTACCCTAAATTCTGAGATTTTGATCTTTTGTCATATTTTATGCACTTGCAATGTTATTCAATCTGATGTTGCATCTTTGCGTACTTCTTTATCGCAGCGACGTGCTTTATTATCTCTACGGCTGTCTCTTTGCTCCATTAATTTATAAGGCACTAAACACTATCATCTATAAATCCAGGTTCTTTTTGCTTAAATTGTTTTGCTGTACATGATTTTGCTCTTTGATATAAGTCGGCCTGGTTTGTGGTTCGGCGGCCGATGCCAACCTAGACGTGTAGGTGGTGTTCATGTCAGCGTAGCCCGAGGTATGTTTACCTTGACAAATCACGATAGAATCTGATCGCCCTGTAATTTAATTGTAGGAAATCAAACGCGAAGCCTACGAGAAACTAGTCAGCGAGCTGCATATTATTGAAAGTGAGATAATAATCATGCATCAATTATGTATAATTCTCGTGGCAAGCTTGGGTTGCATTTATTTGCAAGTGTTTTTAATTTTAGAAGCCATTTCAAGTAGTTTTGACTTGAAGTTAAATAAATACAGATGCGTGTAATAGTTATTCATTGAAAATGTAGTAACTTCTTTTTAAGTTATTTTTTAACATTTCTAAAAGTGACATGATGCGTCTAGCTATTTCTTTAACTTCAGTGGTGAAATTTACAAAATATTGTTTTTAACCTATTTAACATGATTAATAATATATACGATAAAATTTGAAATATAATGTGTATTATCAAATTGTGATATGTAATGGTAAAATGTGTCGTGTAATGTAAAAATAAAAATATTATAAATTGATTATCTTAAAAATTTTGTAAAATAAAAATATGTTTAATTATGGTTAAAACATCATAAGGTGATAATTTTGTAAAATCTATAATTAAATATTTATTTTAAATTTAATCTTTAAAATATATTTTATAACAAAAAAATTATTTATAAAAATAAATTATCAACACAAACAATAAAAAATTTATCAAATGTTTATTACATTATTTTTAAAAAAAGAGTTTTGAAAGGGTACATTTGAAATACTGTTTCTTAAACTACAATTTCTTTGTAAAAAATTGTAATTTTGTTTAAGATTAGTTGTAATATTATATTAAGTGTAGTTGATGTGAATTCACATGGGTTGCAGATAATAAGCAGGTAAAACAAAACAAGGAGCTCAAAAAGACCCATATAGGAGAAGAAAGAGAAATTGTTATTATTATTAACAAATAGTTCTAAATGACAAAAAAAAGCTAAGAAATACTAAAAAAAGAGAATTACAGTGTCATCCAACATGAGAAGATCCACTCAATGAGAGTTAGTAAGAGCAATCAGAGCATTAAGATTTTTAGGTAGAAGGTAAGATTAGAGGATCTATTGGATTAATAAGATGAGAAATTTCTGACCAAAATATAGAAAGAAGTGTTATGTGAGCAAATATCGAGTTGATATCCTAAACAACATTCTTGAAAATAAAATGGTTACAAGCAATCCAAACGGTTCATAAGAAAGCAAATAAAAATATTGGATAGTTTACTAAGAAGTTGAGGAAGGTTGGAAAAAAGGATTTCCTTAAAGTTCAAAATATAGAGATTTCAAAAGTAATTAACAAAGATACAGAGATTTTCAATACAAATATTGCACATATCAGACTCATGCCAATTTCTTTTAATAATACTAGCTTCAGTAAGAATTTTGTCATTTAAAGCAACCTAAAAAAACATATTTAATTTTAAAAGAAACTTTTCTTCTCCAAATGACTTTAAAAAAAGAACATCGTAGTCCACCATTAGAAAGTAAATTATAACAAGATCCAGGAGTAATGGTGATTGACTTACAATCAGAGGATGTTGTTTTACGAGAGAGAGAGAGAGAGAAGAAGGTATTATCGACGATGGATAAGAAACTAAAGACATAGATATGATTAAAAGATAAAAAAAACTCAAATCTTACTTGAGGAAGACAGTGGTATGGAACAGCTTTAACTACTGTAAGATTTGTTTCTTTAAATTGCCACACAAAAAAAAAAATGTTACTTTAAGATACAATTACAATAGTACTACTGTAATTTAGAATTACTCCCAAAGTTGAAAAGCGTAATTTTCCCGTCATTTCTGCATTTGATTTGGTTCCGCTGGTCGTCACTCCCACGGTGAACGTGTAGTTCCCCAGAAATCGAGGTTGGCATCAGATGGCTGCACATTGAACGCGATGTGACGAAGACACGCCACATGTCTGTGGGTCGAGGATCGGTGTAAGGGATAATGTTCACGAATCACTTCTTTCTCCCAACAAAACAAACGTGTGAAAAGATTCTTAAGCATCTTTCGTCAATCCTATTTTTCATAAAAAAATATTTTAAAATAAAAAGAGAAGAAAAAAAATTTAATAACGAAAAGAGTGAATTGAAAAATATAAATATTATCGTGAAAATAAAGTAGAAAGAGAGGGAAGTGATTTTAGACTCGTTTGTTTATTTAATTTTAATTTTAGAATTTAATAATTTGATAAATGAAAATTTAGAAAAAGTAAAAAAATAAAATTAGAAAATAAAATGTTTTTTAAGACTGTTTGTACACATCACAGAAATTTTAGAAAATTAATTTTAAAAAATTATTAATATTTTTTATTTTAATATTTTAAATATAATTTCACATTTTCCTAACTATGAGTTTGACAATAATTAGAGGAAGTTAGACAAGATGTATAATGTCAGGAAATTATGTTGTGTATAAAAATTTTCTTAATTTTCCTAACTTAATAGGTGAGAAATTATCAAAAAAAATTTACACTTGTAATGATAGAAAAATTTAAAATTATTTCAACTTTTTTGGGATGTATAGACACCTAAAAATCCAAAAAAAAAAGATTTCTAAGATTTTCCGACATGCACAAATCCTCCCTTAATTTCAATTTTAATAAATGTAAAGAGTTAGAAAATAATTTTGTAAACGATGTTAAAGTTATATTGTATATTATGAGATAAAAATTTATATATAAAAATTTATACGATAATTATAATACATAAGAATTTGTATAAAATTGAAGTTAAGAAAATAGATAAAGTTAATTTCGCACACAACTCCGTATATTCATTCTTAATTCGTTTAACAATAACAATATTATCCCCCATACTCGAGTCCATTCATTCATATGGCTAGCTGCTGTAACACTATTAATTCGTTTAACAATATTATCCAAAAAAAGAAAAACAATATTATCGCCATGTAGGTATAAAAATAAAGGAGATTCATTTATCAATATTTCTGGTATATATTAGATCATTAAACTCAAAAATTCAATGCCGTAATTTTTGGTGGAAAATCCTCAGTTAATTTCTGAGTAATAATCTGGCGGAAAAGTAATATGGTTTTCGTACGAGAGATCATGTATAACAATTTTACAAAAAAAAAATATTACTTCTAGGATAATTTTACGGTATTATTAAAGTTTGGATTACAAGATCATACGCAAAACAATCCTTCGTTCTTCGAACAACGGTTTTGAAAAAATGTCGCGGGTGGCGTGTCCGGCGTAGTGGCCGATATGATATTCATTCAATCAACGGTTGCGATTCAATCTTTAAGATGTTGAATGCCTTTTGACCTGGTAGAACCCATCCATCAAGGCACGTCGCTAAAAGACGACTTGGGCGTCCGGCTCCACTGCGTGCGTGCCAGCTACAGCATCCCCACGTCGCTGAAAAAGACACCACCGCTTGTGCGTGCTCCTTCGCCGCCCCCCCGAAGACTCCGTCAACAAACAAACGGCCGACGCCGCAAACTCTTTTATTTCATTGGATAATAAAATTTATTATAAGAAATATATATTTGAATAAATGATTTAATAGAAGTAAAGATTTTTATTGTAATTTTTAGAAAAAAAAAATTTACTTCAAAAATTATGAACTTCAAAATTCACCTGAACCATTGATTTTAACAAAAAAAAAAAAAAAAGGGGTCTTTGAAACGGTGTCTCCTTCCCTCCTCATCAACTGGGTTAAGTGCGCCAATTTTCTAATAATATATATATAGGAACTAGAAACGATTACAGAACAAAATCCCAAAACCAAACCAAAAATTGTTCTTCGCAAGCGTTCTAAGGTCTTGTTTTCCCTCTACGTACGTACAAGACGCGTGCTGCAACATGTGTGGACGAGTTATATATGATGCCTGGGGACTATAGAAAATACCGGCCATAAAAGTGTTGTTTTTTACTAATATATACAAGACTTTGACAAAACATGTATAGATAAAAAAGTCATCTTGTTTATGTACATACTTACCAACCACACACAAATGAATAGATCGATAAGATAGTCTCAATTTTATTCATAATTCCAACGTTAAACTGTTTTCCCTGATACATTTTAATTTGTACATAGATTAACTTTAATATTATGTAGGTTTTACCTTATTAAAATTAAGTAATTTATAAGAAATGACTTAGAAGTAATGTGGTTTTGATGAGATTTTAATTCTCATCATTGGATTAACTTGATCTTGAAGACGCGCGCACGCGCGCGCACATATATATATATATATACAGAAAAATCTTTCAAAAATATATCTTGGAATAAGATCTCTGGTCCCAGCAGGCACAAATTTCAAATTAGTCTGTAATAGAGAAGCAACGGATCAGCACAACCCACCAACTCCACCTAGGAAGGGAGGAACGACGCCCTCCTCTCCCTCCCCCCCTCCTTCGCTTCCATAACCTGCACATGCGTTTCTAATTCGAAACGTCGCACTCCATCCCCAACTTGCACTGCCGCCTTCTTCGAATGGCCACTGTTGCCCATAATCATGCCCTGGTCATGACCGGTGAGGGGGACATCATCAGTTAACAGAGAGGCCGGAGACATGAATGATGGAATAACATGGAATCGATTTTAGATCTGCATGCTAGCTGTATTAAAGAATCAATGCTTCGTACCTTAAGGTACGTACGTGATCAATATATATATATATATTTATGATAGATAGATGTATACGCAAGGAGAAGGAACGTACAATAGGATATATAAGCGATCGATCTGTTCCAAATTAAATGCACGTTTGGTAACCGTAGTTGATTCGACTGTTCCTAAAAACGGCAAATTAATATATGCTGCTGTTGTTGTTAATTTCTAGATTGATCGACCTTCACAGTTGAGGTATGCGAATAGGGCTTTGCTTTCTTTAATGCATCATGCATGTGGTCCAAGTCTGTTGGCATGCGAATAGGGTTTTGCTTTGTTCACTTCCCATCGATCCGGTTATTCAAAACTGTAAGCCATGTGTAATTAATGTAGGCGCCGGCCAGCCGGCCGGTAGATTTGTTGTCAAGTTGGCATCTTCTTTCTCACCTTCTTCGCCTTTCCCTTTTTAATGCCTGTCGCTTTATTCTCCTGCATGGAAAGCCGCCTTGGTCCTTGAGAAAGTGGACTAAAACCAGATTCCTTTAGACATGGACAGAGATCTATGCTAATCGGGTATTTCTTTAAATTTTACCATCTTTGTGAAAATGCAGATGCCAATTTTTAATCTCTAAGCTGCTTTTTTTTATCAAATGGTTGCGGTAGAAAATTGTTAAGATCAATCGATATCAGCAACCCTTTCGTAATCCCTGAAGTGGTGACCTACTCACCTGGTGGTTGTAAGACCTTTTTTAATAAGTCTCTAAGGTTTTGAGTTCAAATCGCGAAAATACTATTTAAGATATGTTTGGAGATAACTTTTTCATCTCCGAATGTTAAGGATAAAATTGAAATAAAAGTTAGTTTCGTAAATAAAATTAAAATTACATAGTAATTTAAATAATAAAAGTTTCAATATTAAAATTTGTATAATAATAATGACATTGTAAATAATTTCAAGAGTTAGAAAAAATCGAAACTAAAGAGAACCTCAAACTTCTTGTAGTTCAGATTTACGTTTTCTTAATACATCTTTAAGTCAAAAAAGAAAAAACAACCTTTCTTTAATTATTAAAATAATATTTTAATGATTAATGATATGGAGTTTGAAACTCCTAGAAATAATAATTTCCAAACAAAATAACAACCCTCCTCTCCTCAGACCCTCCGTTCCTCTTCCTTTCATTCCCATTTTCTGTCTTGGTATTGAAGACAGATTTTAACACTGTACCCCCTTGTAGTTCATCGATCTATACCTACGTTGAGACAACTTTTCTAAAAAATTAATTACGACCTCTATCTAATATATGGTACGTACTGCTGCTGTTAGACGTAGAACTTTGTAGTTAATTATATTTAAATCCACCCCTCTCTCTCTTTCTCTCTCTCTCTCTCTATATATATAGATATATATATATAGTTATTCTCTGTGTCCCAATGTGTTTGTGGGGTTGGTTGCATCTTTACGTTTCAGTACGCAGGTGTCGGTGTCTCTCTAACAACTACGCCTGCAACTGTGAAGGAGTTGACCATGGCAACCCCCGAGCTTTTAACCCAACCCAATGTTTCAACTGATCAGAATTTAAATCCTGCTCGATCGATGGAACGGTTACTGCATGTTCGAAGGAGATCGATCGAGGCTAATTGTCGATCGAAATTTGTGAACTTCTTCTCTTGGGAGATCAATATTTATTTAAACATGCATGAATTTCTTCTGCAATCGCGGGGATATTCCACGCATGGATCGATGATCTCTTAACGAAAGATGGATAGGATACATGGGGACATCACACCCTGCGAATCTTGAGGGACCAGAAGGCAAAATCTAGACCCACTAGGGAATAATGGACAGCCCTCATGAGTCTGTTCCTCATCATAGCTGTCTTCGTAATGCATGCGCGCCACAACCTCGAAGTCAGGAATCATACTTAAAACAGCTGAATTAACCAGAATCTCATATGATCGATGTCTCCTGCTTCTCATCATCATCATTATACAAAAAATTTTAACGACTATATTTTCTTATCGATTTAAGCAGACTCGAGCACCATGGAAAGCAAATTGATGCTTGTACGTACTGATGTATCGTATATACCCAGGGAAAAGAAGAAAGAATTAAAGACCCCAGCCAGCTCTAGATATATATACTTGATTGGGTAACATCCATTATTCATCAATCTATCTATCTACAGGATAAAAATAGCTTTGTTTGCATGAAGACTAATTAATTCACGCCATTCTATATTCCAACAGCATTCAATTAAACATGATTTAGAAAATTAATTAATTTACAAAGAGTTATGGCATGCATGCTTCTAATAATTATATCTCGACCCTTTCACAGAATCAGGTAGTATGTATCATACATCTTCTTGGAATATATTTTAATGACAAATGTACGCACTTTTGTTAATTTGATATTTGGAAGAAATTAAAGATTTGCTCGTATGATCTTCAATCACAACTTCAGCTTTACATCCACATCTCACAGATCCCAATTGATCGAGTTGAAGGCGTCGATACCAAAGCTAGAAAAGAGATAACGAAAGAAGAATCGAAAATCACGGGGCCGGCTAGATTAATGTGCATGGCTTCCTGTTGGATCGGAAGGGGTTCAATACATGATCTTGAGGCGGATCAAACATATATATGTATTCGGTTGTTTTATTTGTAATTAATCTGTATGAGAGTGTGCATATATGCCGTCATTAAACTTTACTTGCATGTATCATAACAAAAAATGTGCCATCACATAACATTATTTAACTTAACTACTTAGATGGCGAGTTGATTGTGTTGAGGATCAAATGTTAATTACACTGCAGGAATATAAATCAACAATAGTTAAGATGGTGACGATATGTCAAGTTGTCTCCTTGTGAAGATAACCCTAAATCCCAGCCACACGATCTCATACACCATTCTCTAAATCCTCAACTCAAGAGGTTACAAACAAGAGATGATTGGTTGGAAGCCCGGACCCAAATAAATATAAAGAACAAGTAATGAAAATACCTTCCACCAAGAATTTCACGCTCCATCCTTCGCATCTTCTCCTGATACGATCGAACATTAATTGATACGTACTTAACTAATCAATATGTGTCCCACGGAGTACTCATACATATATATGCTGATCGATTCCGACGTAGGCAGCTAGCAGCTAGTGAATGAAGTAGTTCCCATCCATTCGAAGCCATGGAAAAAAGCTCGAGCTTCAAACATGTACCCATGCATCGATCGATCGATCATCACAAGAAATTGGCGGTTGGGGAAGAAGTGAAACTCACCATGTCCGTCCACCCCTGAGCGCCGGTGCCCCCCCAGTATTGTCCATTTCCAGGGATTTCAAAGTACTGTTTGGGTAAGGTTGGGTTTTGTGGGTTGTCTTCCGTCTTCACAGGTGAAGGGTTTGGGATGGGGCCAGAGGCTGCATATGTCTTCCCATGGACGGCTTGACCGGCTGCTGCGAGAGGCACGGGCGCCCCCACCATTGTCTCCCCATCCACTGGATACATCCCCACTGTTGTTGCTGTTGCCGGCGTCGAATCCAAGCCACCGAACAATGGGAATTGCTGAGCCTGCGCCTGTGATCTCCACTGCTCCAAACCTACTCCCGTTGAGCTGCTCCCTACTTGGTGGTCCACTACCGGCTCGACCGTCGGGATACCGGAGAAGTTGAAATTCAATCCGATGGCGGCCGCCGCCGCCGCTCCGTAATCCGCTAGGGTGTTCAATGTCGACGGTGCCATGAACGGTAGCTGCGGGGGTGTGATGTTGGAGTTGATTGCACCACCACCATCAATACCACCTCGATTGGCGGAATTGAAGGTTCCGGTCAAGGATGTCCCGGCCTTCGGGCCGTTGCTAGCCGATGACTTGGAGGTGCCGCTCTTGCTGCTCCTCTTGTTACGCCGGCAGCCGCCGCCGACCGGTACGTTGCGAAGAGCACCGCCGCGTGTCCAGTACCTTCGGCAAGTCTTGCAGAAGTGGCGGGGCTGCGATAGGGAGTAGTTGTTGAAGTAGCAAAACTTGGTGTTGGTGGAGTCACACCTCGGGCACTTGAGCCCTTGCTCCGGCAGCGGAAGCTTAGCCTGCCTTGCGCGGTCCGCCATGGAGATGGGCCTGGTGGCAGTGGCCGCCGTGCTTGCTTCCGGGAGTGGGGGCATCTGCTGCAAAGGGATCTGCGGATGGTATTCGACTCCGACTCCACCATTTGCTCCCGCCTGTTGATGGAGGTGTTGACGGCTGCGATCCTGCTGCTGCTGCTAAAGCAAGTGGAGGAAGAACACGGAGGAGATCAGATCAAAGATCGCGCGCGGCAACAGATTCATGCATGAAATTAAGGCAAATATCGGAGGGAAAAATAATGAAGTGCTAGTCGGAAAAAATCAAGAACAAGGGTGAAATTAAGGCGGTATATTCAAGGTGAGACGGAATATTTTCCGTCTTTTCTTTTTCGACGAGGAAGGGAAGCACACAAGCAGAAATAATAGTGGAAGGAGAGAACTCACCTGGTTCCATTCAGGTGGATCAAGAAAGGGAGGAATGGATGTATACACCATGGCTGAGTGCTTCTTCTTTCCTTTTGGTAAAGTTCGATGGATGGAGTTTTGTAGGTGGTGGTGGTGGTGCTGGTGCTGGTGCTGGTGCGGATGGTGGTGGTGCTGGTGGTGGGGTGAGAATCACATCCACATGATGGAGTTGCAGAGAGAAGGGGGTGGGGGAGGTGACCGAGTAGAGAGGGAAACTAAGATAGATAGAGAGAGACAGAGAGAGAGAGAGGAGGTGTGGGGGGACTAGATAGGAAAGCTATGGGGAAGCAAAGGAAAAGGAGGTGTATAAAATTCCTTCCTCTTTCCTCATCTCTCCCCACCAGACACTTGTGGCTTGGATAGAATTCCTTGCCCTTGAAGCTTCTCTGTGCTGTATGGAGCAGTGGAAAAGTGGCATGTTTGTCTAAAGTTGGTATTACAAAAGAACAGCAGCTACTGACCGCCGACCATATGAAAACCCTAATCACTCGTCCCCTTTGGTTGAATGGAATCGAGCAACGTTGGCCAAGCTAGAGCTAGTGATCAGGTGGAGGCTCGGCGCGGAATGCACATTTATGTATGTGGAGTTTAAAAGAAACAGCAGTAGATCCAGAGAAATGTCATGTAGCTAGCTAGCTCATATATATAAAAACGAAAAGGTGTGTGTTGGAGTGTCTACGTACTTCCACTTCCTTCCGTCTTTTCCTGCCTCTCACCATATATACCCACCCATGCCCGTCCGTCCGTCCGTCGTCGTCGTTAATTGTTGTTGTTTTCCATGGACTTGGGATCTGGTTGCACAGCATATATATATATATGCATGCCAAATTGATCCCTACAGTTTTGATCTTTTCGATCCGTTAATTGTGCGCGTATACGTTTAATTATTAGTTAATTAGGTCTTGGTGACCTAGCCTACGCCTTTCCTTATGAGAAGTGCCGGTGGATTTCAAAATCAAGATCAGGATCGAGCCGATCGACTCTGCGCTTGCCGCTTGGGTCCTGCGTGATATACTGGTGATCTGAACCTTGACTTCTTTGTCGCTTGATATATATGATCATTTTAATCACTAATTCGAAGGCGCAGCGCACGTACCTCGCTGGCCTGGGACACATGCATATATATATATATGGCAGTACGTACGGTGATGAGCAGGTGCTGCTTGTTAATATATTCAAGAGTACCGCCTGGGTGGTTTGGTTTTTGGTGCTGCAGATCGAGGACGAGGACTGATCCATCCATGGAGGGAAAACATGCAAGACTAATTAATTAAGATAAGGCATCTCCAATCAACGTTACATTAAAGGAAGGATTTTGGTTGGGTAGGTACACATCACGCATGGGTCAAACCTAGCTAGTAGCCTTATATTGCACACGCTAAGGTACTTACCCATCTGCTTGGAAGCTTTTCAGCCTTAAATTCTTCAATAATATAATTAAACCTGCCTTATTCCAAACATACCAATGCTTGTGAGTCAACTTATTGTTTTTTTTTTTTAAAAAAAAAAAGGGTTCTATATGAGGTGGTTGCGCCAGAACTAGCTGGTGGCGAGATTTAATTTCCTGTTCCAAAACACTTACTTAATTGTCGTCGGAGCTATTTCAATAAGATGAAGTTGGTATTTCACGAGATATTATACTCATTTCTGTACGTCCCAATTAAAGTGTGGCTCCTTGTTTATGTATAACATTTAGGATGTATTTGGAGACTAATTTTTTCAACTTTAAAAGTTAAATAGAATTAAAGTTAGAGTTAATTTTACAAATGAAATTGAAATTATAAAGTAATTTAAGTGATAAAAGTTTATACATTAAAAATTATACAATAATAATAACATTAACTATAAGTTATTTTAAAAATTAAATGAAGTTAAAAACAAACAAAATCTTAATTCCCACTTTTTTGGTTATATTACTCTTGCACGCTTTGATATCAATTGCTGTGTTCTACACCCACCTAGCTTACATATTGTGCTCATCTTGTTGGATTTCTCGAGGATTATCCAATTATGATATTTTATCATTTTATAAAGACTTTGATGTAATTTATGCATAAAATCATATTACGACTTATACGAAAGGAAAAAAAAAGAAACACTTTTTCATAAAAGAAGTGGCAGCTACAAAATTCGACCACCTCTCTTCTTGTTACATTATCTTGATCATAAGGTTAATCAGAAAAGGTACACAAGTTACCCAATCCAACTATCCACATTTCAGGAATTTCTACTATCACCGTACAATTCCTAAAATCATGAAACTTTGCATAAATGAAAATCCACAAATCCCTAAACCACTAAAAAGGTTTGAGGCAAAACGAATTTCATTTCATCTCTTAAACTAACCTTCTACTAAAAGTGTACATTGCAGAACTACATAAATGAAACTCTTCTAAAATCTTCTTCGCTACTAGTTTAATTCTTGATCTAACCGTCTAATCAGAAGAGTATCAAGTCACAATGTTATCGTTAAAATCTTAGCCCAATTTAACTACAAACACTCGTTCAATCGACTTTATAATTAATGTGTTGTAACAAGAAAAGATGTAAACAAATTTTATAATAAGATTTTGTAAGTAAATTATATTAAGGTCCTTATAAAATAATATAATATCATAATTGAATCTAACTCCATGTGAAAAGAAACCTAACAGATCTCAAGCTCAGCAATAAAGCGCTTGATATTTAATTCTCGCACACCCCTCGATCTTTATTTATTTGTCGATCTTAATATTTGGACGTTACAATATATTACGTCTATTTTCCGCTAAAAGATGGACGTATTAATTATCGTACGTTTCCAAAGTTGCCTCCACGATTTCTTTTCTTTTTTTTGTATTCTCGAGAAAACACAGCAAAATCATTGCTACCAAATAATTCAACTTTGTCGAAAAAGCAATGGTCCACGTGGTTTCAATCATAGACCAAAGTGGCGCTTGCCTGGACTTTTTAAAATAATGCGGTTTTGGGGAAAAGGCCGATCAAACGTTAAAAAATTAGCGTCGTTGTTTTTCATGGTATTTTTTAAATCGAATTGAGCATTGTTCCCATCTTACCTGTAATAAATCATATAAATAACAACATCTATTAGTAATTAATTAATTATCATTTATACGTACAACTCGATCACAAAACAATTTTACTTTCCTCAATCATATCTTTTAATTAATTTCTTCCATATTTACTTAACCTTCTCTCCTTCATCTATGTATTCCTAGCTCCATCGTCTTCTTTCTTATTAATTTTCGTGAACTAATTGTACATATTCTTATTTAAAGGGAAAAAATAAAATTTCTGACTTCTCAATTTAAAAAAATGATGAAATAAGTAAATTCACACAAAAGATATAAAAAAATTTGCATGGCTGGATAAATGAATACATTAAACACAATGTAAGCCACGTCAGGGTATATGACTTTCGACAATTCCGATGGCGACGCCGGGGATCGAACGCGGCGTTCTCCGGTGGACGTCTCCTGAACGCTTCTCTTCACGCGGTGTCCTCCTCTGCGCGTTGATGTCTTTCATTCTTTGTTTTTTTCCTTGCACCTCGCTGCAGCTCTCGAAGAAGTTTCCCCTCCGTACCAGACAAACAAATGCTGCTTCTCGTCGTCGCCGTCGTCATCTTCGGCGTCGTCGCCGATGGGACTACAGCAGAAGAGAAGTCGGTTTGGGTGAAAATATCCGATGTATATTTTTGGGCCGGGTCCCCAGTAAACAATTAATTTATTCACAAGTTCGTCACGCACAGTTACACAACAATCGAAGCAACGAAAAAATTGCAGACTTAATACAACGATTTCGCACAATTTGTATATCCACACTTTA
>JAMKPZ010003234.1:0-24399 GCA_024699675.1 Amphibolis antarctica
CAAGGCAACACTGGGGTGCAGCACAAGGCAAGGTTGGTTGCCAAAGGCTATTCACAGTGAGAAGGAATTGATTACAATGAGGTATTTGCTCCTATTGTGCGTCATACATCCATTAGAGTGCTTTTGTCTATTGTTACAGCACAGAATCTCAAATTAGAACAATTGGATGTAAAGACAGCCTTCCTGCATGGTGATTTAGATGAAGACATCTGGATGGAGCAACCAACAGGTTTTGTGGTAAAGAATAAAGATGATTGGGTGTGCAAGTTGAATAAGTCTCTTTATGGACTTAAGCAGTCACCACGACAATGGTACAAGAGATTTGATGCATTCATTACCAAAGTTGGTTTTAGGCGCAGCTATTATGATTCATGTCTATATATTAGAACTCTTGATGATAACACACATATTTATCTACTTTTGTATGTTGACGATATTCTCATAGCTGCAAAGAATATTGATGTTATTCAGGAGCTGAATGGCAGATTAAAATCTGAATTTGAAATGAAAGATCTTGGTCCAGCTGGCAGAATTCTTGGGATGGAAATCAGGCGTGACAAGAATTCTAGTAAGCTAGTTTTAAATCAACAAAAGTATGTTGAAAAGATCCTTAACAGATTTGGCATGGCTTCTTGTAAAGCCATTGGCACGCCATATGATAGGAATTTGAAGTTATCCTCAGCTATGTGTCTTGAATCTGAAGCAGATAAATTAGATATGCAGAAAGTTCCTTACTCTCAGGCAGTTGGTAGCTTAATGTATGCAATGGTTTGTACCAGGCCTGATTTAGCATATCCTTTAAGTGTTGTTAGTAGGTTCATGTCCAATATGGGCAGGGAACATTGGAAAGCTGTGAAAAGGATATTCAGGTACTTGAAAGGAACTTCTGACATTGGTTTATTATATACTGCAAATCACAATTGTACTTTCGCAGGTTATGCAGATTCTGACTTTGCAGGGGATGTTGATAAGAGAAGGTCTTTGTCAGGCTATGTTTTCACATTCACAGGTTCCATAGTGAGTTGGAAATCAACTCTTTAGCCTACTGTAGCGCTGTCTACTACTGATGCTGAATATGTGGCTTTGACAGAAGCTGTTAAGGAAGGAATCTAGATGAAAGGATTGTTAGGAGATTTGTGTTGGCACACAGATAAAGCAGACATCTACTGTGATAGTCTCAATGCCATTTGTCTCTCCAAGGACAATGTCTTTCATGATAGAACAAAGCATATTGATGTGAAGTATCACTTCCTCAGGAATGAAGACAGGATAAAGATCAAGAAGATCAACACCCAAGACAACCCAGCTGATATGTTTACCAAAGGGGTTGTGGAGAGCAAGTTCAAGCATTGCTTGGACTTACTCAACGTCTACAGTTACTGTTGACCCTTATGGGTCGTGATGGCTCTCATTTGTTATAGGTGGAGCTTGATGGAAGTCAAGGTGGAGATTTGAAAAGAATATGACTTTCATCTTGTTTGTATTTTGATTATGATTTGTAACTTGATGTACTCAAGGGCATTGTTGAAATTTAGGGCTTGAGTATAAAAGCCCAAATTCACCCAAATTGAGAAATCAAGAAGAAGCTTTTGTTCCTTGCTTCTTCTCCTTGTACCCAACCACCTTCAATAGTGAAACCCACCAAGAGAGCCATCCGTGGAGTACCCAAAGTGAAGGGGAACTATGTAAATCCTTTCGTGTTTGCATGCTCAAGATCTCCTCCTTCTTCCCCGCAAAAATCGAAGCAAACAAAGGCTAGGTGCGCTGGCAAGAAGCTTCTGAAATCCGGCGACGAGCTCCCAAATCCGAGTTTTAGACCTCGATTTGGGCCCCGATTTCTTCCGAAATCATAGGGCTTTTGTTCGTGGAAGCACAACAAGTTCAACATTGTAGCCTCCATCAAACAGTTGGATCTTGTAATAATAAAGATTATCCCATGCACTATAAATAAGAGTATCTCCATTAATGAAACAGAAAGCTCTGATTTTTCCTTCATTTGGCATGTCAGGTTCTCCCAGATCCTCCAGTTGTAATTCTATGTAGACTTGATTCCATTCCCATTTTTCAATATCCTGTACTCTCCAAATTTCAAATTTCATTTTAGCATCCCACCGTCGAATTAAAATAAGAGATGTAGGTTCCCCCAAATACAGCCAACTCAACTAAATCATAGAATGAAATTGCCAGTGCACCCATATGGTATGGGACAAGTAGGAGCTTTATTGATTCATCTTTAATATTGATGGCAATGATCGTGAGTTCATTAATATATTGAGGTGTACAACTTGTTATAAAGTAAATGATTCCTATTATTTGTTGGTCTTCCTCCAAAATGAACTTCTCTGAGTGGTTGCCATTGATGTTTGTCAAAATGATAAACCAACAAATACTGCCAATTAGTCCAAATATCAGCTAGTTCCTCCCAACAAAATAATTTATGCATAGTTCTTCTATTAGTACCCTTAAATGTTAAAATTGCACCTAAATCAAGTAAGATATGCTTTTCTCTATTTGGGTTTGGGAGTACCAATTCTATATTTGTAGCAAGATTCTTAATCCCAATGTTAGCTCTGTTAGAAAAATATTCTCCATAATGCTTGTAAATAATTAATCCACTGTTACATCCTAAAATATTGTGAACTTCTTCTAGTGATGTAGGTGGAATTCCTACCTCAGAGTCAATTCCATGATACATATATTTTCTTGGAAGTGCATCATACCAAATCACTCTACTAACTGTATTTCTCATTTTGTATGTTTGGTGCGAACAAAAGTAATGCTTTGAAATGAATGCACATACACTCTTGCTTACACAACTTAATTTTTCATATCTCTCTCACTGGCAAATGACTTAAAACCTCGCGTAATACATCTATGGGAATCTCCATTGCTCACTAAAGTTCATTTAGCACAAAATAGTACATTTAGTCAGAAAGGGAATCAACTCAATGTATCTAATATTCATGAAATAAATGTGTAATATTTGAGTATTAATATGATTAAAATGACTACACAATAATTTTCTAAAAATTTTGCCAACTGTAGCTTATCCATAAACTTATTTTGTGGATATAGATGTTTACCCATGAGGTATCTCGTGGGTAGACTTGTAATCTACTAATTAGTATCGAATCTCACCATCCAATCGTCCGATTACCTAATTAAACTTATCAAAACCATTAATGCCCGTTCATGCATTAGCCCTTATTTCACAACTTGTTGAAACTATTCACCTTCCACGATATACGCCATGGCCTCAACTTCCAATGCTCCTCCCCCTACTTCAGCATTAGCTTTCGCTTGGATTAAGATGCTGAACTTCGAGAAGTTCAGCATAAACACGCAAATGTGGCATGATGAGGGCAAGAGGAAGCTAAAAGTTGTCGTTAGAGAGCAAGAACTGCAGACGGTAAAAGAAGACACGGTCAAGTGTCTTAGGCAAAGTAAGGAAGCTTCTTTTATAGTTCCAAATTTTCTTAAAGAGAAAATAGCTTCCCACATTAAAAGAGAAGTAGGGCAAGAGAGGTTAGCTTGCCCTAGAAATTAGTTGGTCCAAGAATTATTTAGAAGGTGTATCTTTTGGTTTCATAGAGAGGTGTTCTGTTTAGCCACCTATGGGTTTATTAAGATTAAAACAAAGACCTATTATGCAAGCCCGTGGCAAACAACAACACCAAGGTGGTCTATTTCTACTGAAGAGTGGATGAGGTTGATGCAATTTGATAAGTTTGAACTAGCGACTGTGGATTGGCATAAAGGCAGCCACATTAATGCCAAAACAAGAGAAAAAATTTTGAAAGATTTGAAGTATTAGTTGAATCTTTCTGGAACAAAAGTGAAGAGGGAATTCACTCGCCTTCCTCTAGAAGTAATACAAGCTATTGATGACTACACTCAACAAGCTTGGTGAGATGAATGTGCTATTAGGCCTAAGAATGTTTTGGCTCAAGATATAGTCTATGTGAAAGCTAAACTGTGGTTCATGAAGACTGTGTATGCAATTGTCACTAAAGAATTAAATGCATCCACAATCACTACAGATATGGTGTTTGCATGCCTCCCAAAAGATAGAGATGAGAGGGATTAGTACGAATTTTTCATGCAAACCTATCTCTCTCTATGAGAGAGCTTTGAAGTTTCAGAAATTGCATCTCAGTGTGCTCTATATAAGTGGAGAAAACGCATGGCCAAGAAGGCATCTTTTGTAGCTGAGATGGCTGAAGTTGAAGCCTTCAACAAGCAATAGAGGTGGCCATTAAAGAAGAGCCACAAGAGTTCGATTTCATGCATTTCAGTGACAATTTGGCTAGCCCTTCAATTCCACAGGAGGGTGAAAGATTTATTAGTGAGCAACAACCTCATGAGAATAGAGAAGAAGAAGAAGAAGAAGAAAAAGAATAGCAGCAACAACAACAACAACAACAACAACAAGAACAAGAACAACAGGAGGGGGATGTTTCAAAAGCTAGACAGGAGGAAGAAGGGTCAGAACACAGTGATGATGATCTCACCCTAGGTGAATATCTTCACCAGCACAAGAAGGCACTTCCTTCTATTCCAGATGAATTAATCCCTAAGGAGATTCCTCCTGTTGAAGAGATTGAAATTTAGATGGAATCTTAGGTAAAACATATGTTTTAATTTGACTTTAATCTCCACTTTTAAGTGATTTGAATGTTCATGTCTCATTTGTGTTTAATTTTAAATTTGAAGAGGAAAGACCTATAGTAGGAGCAATTGTTCCTTTTATAGACCTCTAGGATTTTGAAGGGGTGGACCAGACCATTCATGAAGCAATACTCTTTGCTTCAGAAGAGGGTCAAGTAACATTTTAAATTAACTTCCCTTTCAGTTTTGTTTTTTATAAGTTTTTTTTTTACTTAGTTTTAACTTTCTTTTTCTTATGTGTGTATATTATAGCATACCCCAATAGAAGAGATTGTCTCCTCTGAGGGAGAAGAAAAGGAAGGAGGGACTACTAACAATCCTCCTATTCCTTGCTCAACTGAAGGGAATCTAGGGCAGTCAGAGTTTACTTTCGAGCAGCCAACTGAACCTAGTGGAGTGGAAACTAGAGCAATAGTAGTTTACTCTCCACCCACTGAACAAAGTGTAGAAGCTGCAGAACCTTCAGCACCATCCTCTACTCAATATACAAAACTAGCCCAGCAAACAAAAGCAAATTCAGTGATTTTCAGAAATGCTGAGGCTTAGGATCGATTTCAGTAGATAAAAGGTTTTGATATCCTATTCAACCAGCTAGTAGACTTTGATTTCATGGATGAAATCAAGGAGTTTGTGAATTTTCAAGGACTGCTAAAGGTTATCCCAAGGTCAGGTAACAATCTCAAAGCTGAAAATTTAGTATCGACCTTCTATGCCAATTTGCATCAAGAGGATGGGGTGCATGTCACTAATGTAACAGAGGTAAACATTTATTTAACACCTGAATTCGTGTATGAAAGCTTAGGATTAAGAAATGGGGATGTAGAGATCCTAGAATCCTTTACAATGGCTAAATGGTCAGAACAAGACAAGAAGGATTGCATGGCCATTAACTCTCGAATTAATTTGTTTAATAGGCTGAAATACATGAATGGAAAAGCTCATATGGTTGCAGTAATATTGATTAGAACTATTTACCAAAGATTTGGACATGATGTAGAACTGTCCATCTTTGTGAAAATAGCAACCTATGCAGTTTTAAATAAAATTCAAGTGAATTGGTATAAGGTATTTATCTCTAAGATCACCAACATAAAGAAGAAGTTATTTTATGGTGATCTCATCTATCAGTTGGTGTCAAGCTCTTTTGATCTATCTTCCTAGGCAGTGAACAAGTTAAAATCCAGGGTGCTTACTGCCAAGGATTTGAAACAGTTCTCAAGGAAAGACAACTTGGCATCTCAAATTCATAGTGAGCCATCCACTTCATAGCAGAGAGGGTCAGCCTCTATATCAGAAAAGATGGGCACTGTGCTTGAACAAATTGCAACTCTGAAGGAAGAAGTGGCAGCACTTATATCTAGACTTCCTAAGCATTAATTGTAATCTCCCTCATTCTTATATGTAATTGAAACATTTGGAGAGACAACTCTCCCATGATGTAAACATTTTAATGTTTAATGTGATGTGTTTTAAATTTTAATTTTGTGTGTTTACATTTGAATATATTCTATGGTTTGTTTCCTTCTAAAATTTTTCATCCAACAATTCAATGAAGAAGTATCTATAAAACTCATTCAAATTAAACCATTATAGTGAAATTAATTTTTATGAACACACTCTATTACAATTGTGCATGTTCCGTTGGTTGCCTTCTTCTCAAATTTTCCATTCATTTAGCAATCCACCAAATTGTATTTATCTTTAAAAATCCTATCTTAATCATTCAAATTATGAAATCACCTTTTAATCATACTCAAATGATTAACATCATTTAGTTTCATTAAATCCTATGCTTAAAAATTACATTTACCAGTAAACAAAACCTTATTAGGCTCACAGGGTGATAACCCTCAAGATGGTTTGTGGGTGTTGACCCCCATGTTTGAACAAAAGAGCTGGGGAAGCAGCCGGCTAGCTGCCGGCAGGCCAGTTCAAGGAACCGGTCGCCAGCTCCCCCCGACCCCCCATTGGCGCAATGGGGTGGGGGAAATAGCCGGCTAGCCGTCGACAGGCCAGTTCAAGGAACCGGTCGCCTGCTCCCCCCGACCCCCCATTAGAGCAATGGGGTGGGGGAAACAGCCGGCTAGCCGCCGGCAGGCTGGTTCAAGGAACAGGTCGCCGGCTCCCCCTGACCCCCCCATTGGTGCAATGGGGTGGGGGAAACAACCGACAGTCACCAATGGACACCAATATATACTGGTGGCCATCGATTACTTCACCAGGTGGGTGGAGGCAGTATCCTACAAGACAGTCACGGCAGCCGCCACCCAGAAGTTCTTACGCAACAACATCATCACCCGGTATGGCATACCCTTCGAGGTGGTGACTGACAACAGCACCAACTTTACAGCCAAGCAGGTCACGAGCTATCTCGAGCAGTGCCATATCCGCCACCTAAGGGCGTCCCCCTACAGGCCACAAATGAACGGAGCGGTCGAAGCAGCTAACAAGACACTGGTCTGAATTCTCAAGAAGATGGTCCGAACACACAAAGATTGGCACGACCACCTTCCGTACGCACTCTGGGCCTATCGGACATCCCTACAGACCGCCACCGGAGCAACGCCATACTCGCTGGTATATGGTTCCGAAGTAGTGTTGCCAGTGGAGGTAGAACTCCCGTCCCTTCGCATCCTCAAAGAAGCGACAGACTCCGACGACCAGTGGTCAGAATCGCGCCTGTTGCAGCTCAACCTCCTAGATGAGAGCAGGTTGAGAGCCTTGGACCATGCCCAGACTTATCAGCGAAAGATGGTAAGGGCTTACAACAAGAAGGTTCATCCCCGACTCCTTACGTGTGGTGATCTAGTCCTTCGCTCCATCTTCCCAACAGGTTCAACGGGGAAATTCTCCCCAAACTGGCGTGGCCCATACATCATCACCAAAACCCTTAGGGGAGGGGCTGCTTACATTTTTGATGAAGTCACCCAACAAGAGTTCAGCCCGGTCAATCTGTCGCAGCTGAAGAAGTTCTACCCATAAGATGAACTCGACCGGGGATCACTGTGGCCGCCACCTTCAAACAAGTCGGCGACCCACACCCCCACCCGACTCTCCACTGGCTGACTGAGAGGTCAGGTCCAAATAGGTACTTCCCTTTCCTCGGTAAATTCCCTCTTATGACGCACATGTCACATGACGCACACACGAGGCACGCAGGATGAGCAAGTCCAACCCTCTAGTCATCCTACCCCGTCCATGGGAGAAAGGAAAAGGATCGACAAAACTAGCCAAAATGGCACCCCACACGTTCATGTATGTTCTGGGTCACAACTCATCAGAACAGGCCCACGTCCCCCTCAGTGTCAAAACCACGAAACAACTAGCTCAGTACTCACCGGAAGAAACACCAGGAAGCCAGAAAACGACTTGGCCGTCAGCCATAGCCTATTGCCCAATACTCACACACTCCACCACCCAACCGGCCTACCACCGGCTGCCACCTCCGACATACCCGGTAGCCACATCTAGAGCTAGCAGTGAGAACAGTTTGCAGCAGCAAGCGGCACATCCGACTCAAGAAGTGCTATCTGGACCTCTGGGACGAACTACCAACCCCAGGAGTGACACCAACTACATCCATATTTCTACATCAAGAATCTGAGCACCCATCTTGTTCAACTCCAATGGCACAAAGATGGGACAGGGTGAGTAATCCAGGTTCGTCCTTATCCCCATGGTCTTTGTTGATTCTGAGTGGTTACGAGATACTGATGGGAGATCACTCCTCCCCTCGAATGAATATCCAACCTCCCATTTTTACCTAGCCTGAGTGCCACCCGATAATGAGGGAGATCACAACCTTCAGCTCCCTCTTGGTAAGGTATTCCCCCTTGGACCCAACCGCGACAACGTCAAGTTATTTTGCTTGCCAACAGCACGTGGGGAGGGCTAGTAACATTCTTTTATTCAGTTTTCTTATCTTCTATTTTGTAATAGAAAAGAACAAAAAAAAAAGAGAAGAAGAAAATTCAGTGGCTAGAATCCTTCTTCAATAGAAAAGAAGAGAGAAAAAAAGAAAAGAAAAACAAAACAGAAAAGGGAAAAGAAAAAAAAAGAGAAAAAGAAAAAGAAAAAGAAAACTTGTTGCTCGGTCCTAAAAGCATATGGACTCCTGTGTAAGGGAAGGGTAGATCTTAGGATTTCACCGTCAGTTGGCAGTCCAATACCCAGCTTTGTCGTGATTGACCAAGTATCCCTTCTTTTAGGGCTTGGCATCCCACTAAAGTCTGCCAATACAACTGAGTGTCGGAACCCATTTGCCGACACCCACTTCTCCCTTTTTCTCTTGTCCTAGGGCTTGACATCCCAAATAAGTCATCAACATTGGGCTTGGCATCCCGCTGAAATTCGCTTCCACCCCCAAGTTCCGATGCCCACATTTCTGGAACTCGCATAATTCTATCTGTTATCTCTACAACCCCAGAGCAAACTCGTGAGGAAAAATCAGCATAACTATGGGCAAAAGGACAGCTCTCAGATCTCTCCTCTCAATCTGCCTTTGTCGCCTGAGGGTCACTTCCACTGGACAAGGGAACCTCGTTTCCAAACTCACATGCATGAATGTCCAGCGGTTGTCTTTTGACGTGAGGTGAGACACCTTTCATACCCCTACAGGTTCAGATAGCACGATTGAGTCGGAACAGCTACCTTACGCAGACCCCACCTCGAACAACCACCTAGAAGCCCCTCTGCGAAATCAACAAAACAAAGCACAGGAAAGAGAGTCACCAGAGAGTGTCCCAACTTCCTCACACAACTCACTACAGATATTCACGGATGAGAGGAGGGAACGACACTCCCTCCTCACCTTTGGAAACTAATATACGAACGAGTGTGCAGGTGAACAAGTCAGTCAGACAATTCAGCCAGTTGCCGCTTAGGAAATACGGCCACCCAGACCAAAGCCCACACGAGATAGATGTCACACGGAAAAAGAAGGGGATGCCTGGTAAATCAGTCGGCCACCACCACCTATACTTAGGGATGGATGACTCCTCGACACAACCCACGCCAGGATATTGACTATCCCATGCAAGAACGAGGAAAGCTCGCCCATGCGTGTTGCCCAGCTCAGGCGGCTAGACGCCTAGACCACAACCCGCACGAGACGAGATGTCATGCGAAGAAAGAAGGGTGCTACCGGGTAAATCAGCCGGCCACCGCCACCAATGCCTAGGTACGGTCGACTCCCCAACACTAATCACTCCTCGCAGGAATGAACAAGGCAAGGATCAGCACCAAACGAAACGTTACGCAGGAGAAAGAAGAACCGCCGGCAATCCGGTAAGAAAACCCGGTTGCCGGCTCCCTGAAAAACCATACTTAGATGTATGGATCGAGTGGCTAGCTGGCCCGCAGTCGACAATCCGGAAAGAAAACCCAGTTGTCGGCTCCCCAAAAAACCATACTTAAACGTATGGATCGGGTAACTAGCCGGCCCGCCACCGGCAATCTGGTAAGAAAACCTAGTTGCCGGCTCCCCGAAAACGATACTTAGATGTATGGATCGGGTGGCTAGCTGGCCCGCCGTCGGCAATCCGGTAAGAAAACCCGATTGCCGACTCCTTGAAAACCATACTTAAATGTATGGATCGGGTGGCTAGCTGGCCCACCGCTGGCAATCCGATAAGAAAAACCCAGTCGCCGGCTCCCCCAAACCCCCAGCATGGCACGAACATTATCGCGATATAGACGCCCCACGGCTCACCCATCAGTCCACACAAGTTCTCGAGGAAACAGTTATACGCAAAGTTTTTTTTAAAAAAAGGCATTGGATATTATTCATGATGGGGAGTACAAACAGACACACAAGACTATTCCTCGTCTGTAGACCCCTAAGACTCGAGCCTCCGGGGCTCGTACCTCTAGGGGTCGAATCTCTGACACTCCCACCTTCGCTGATCTCAGGCCCGCTCCCAGCGCTCTATCCGCTTGACCAGGTGGATCAACCAGTCCTCACGGCTCAATAACCGGATGAGGACTTCGTCCCGAGCATGGAGACGATCCAGCACCGCGCGCAAGCCCTTGGCGTAATCCGAGTCTGAAGAAGTTCCACCGGCAGACCGAGAAGCAGGAGCAGGAGGACAGTGCCCGGTTGACTACCCGTCAAACGACGAGTTGGTCCGCTTTGAGGCAAGCCTCTCGTACTGGCCCAGGTCGACCGAGGTAATGGGTCGGGTCTGGAGCAGGACTCTCGCCCGGTCCCCGATGGAGATACGGAGGAAGTGGGCTAGCTCCACCATCGCCTCCTCGAAGAGCAACTGGTTGGGAGGTCGCCTGCCCAGGATGATCACGCCACGCATCTGGCGCCGAACCACTGCTGCCCAGTTCACTTGGCAACCCGTTACCACCGTGAAAGTCGCGAGGTAAGTCACCACACTGATCTGGTCCCAATGCCCCCCCTTCGGGAGGATCGTGTGGTTAAGAACGAAGGAAACAAGATGAGCGACAGGGTTCAGGTTCCAGGCCTTGATGACCCGTTGATGAGAATCAGCTTCTGCGGCAACTACCGCGTTGATGTCGCCGATGCTCCAGGGAAGGCTCGACGGGGACGAGAAGATGTCCAAGCCGGTAAAGTGGAGGCCCAACACCTCGAATAGGAGTCCGTCGGAGAATTCCATCGGTCCTGACTGGAGGCCCAGAACAAGTTGCGACTCCACCTCCGACAAGTTAGAGTACATCTCGGCCACCAAGTTGGGGACAGTCTCGGCCCGGCGGAAGTCCCGGACAAAAGGAAGCAAGCCCTACCTGGCAAATAGCTGCTCCACCTCCGACAGCCAGTCGAAGTTAGCCAACCTGCCACATAAAACCGTCTTTATGGCTAGGCGACCATCAACAGGGGACACCAACTCCTGGTCGATTTCGGGGGGAGCCACACCATCGGCCACCGCCTCCTCGGAACCGGTCGGAGTCCGATACCAAGGGAGCGCCAGCCAGACCAACTCCGCGTCTGATGCAGCATCATCGGAGATCTCGAACGGCCCCAATGGAGTCCCGGCAAGGCACTGTTGCCGGCCCATCGTCATCTTATGACACATCCGGCGCCGCGAACTCTGGGGAGGGGCCTCTGCCAATGCCTCACCTTCCGCTTTGCCCACCGGTACCCGAGAGCTAGAGGCAACGAGAGCCGTTCTTCCAACTACCATCGGGAGATGGCCTCGACCAAAGACGCGTCGCAGCCGTGGGTAGCAAGTTCGAAGAAGACGGACGAACGAGCCGACTCGGCCCGGTTAGGACACACGAGTTGTTCCGCCGGCATGTTTCTCAGCGTGGGTGGTAAGAGATCGAGCCATTGCTGCACGGCCCCGGAAGCAGGTCGCCGGATGTGCCCCTTGACGTTCTTTGTGCGTGGCATGATGATGGTGAAAGAGTGAAATCGAGGCAAGAAAGACGGAAGAAAATCGAGGAGAAGAACCCAAGTGAAGAATGAGATCGAGAAGAGGAGATGAAGAAATCTCAAATGCTCTCACCCTCTATTTATAGAAAATTTGGCACCCAGTTTCTGGCTAAACCGAGGCGGCAACCGGTTCAAAAACTGGTTGCACAAAAATCAAGAAAGCTGAAACGATTCCTGACAACTCTGAAAAGGGTACGGTCATGGCACGGGAATCGATAAAGTGGCATGGAAAACTGAAAAAGGTAAACGAAAATCGAGAAAGCTGCAGCAAGCACGTGAAAAGATTCACATCACCAACTAGCTTCCGGCTAACCTGAGGCGGCAACTGGTTCAAAAATCGGTTGCACAAAAATCAAGAAAGCTAAAACGATTCCTGACAACTTTTAAAAGGTACAGTCATGGCACGGGAATCGATAAAGTTGCATAGAAACCGAAAAAGGTGAACCAAAATCAAGAAAGCTGCAGTAAGCACGTGAAAACATTCACATCACTAGCTGGTGGCCGGCTCCCGTGAGGCGGCAACCGCGTAACCAGCCGGTCGGAACGTAACGTCACAAAAAGTATGATGTGACTATTCACTGCCTCAATAGCTTTCGGAAAAGAAACATGTGAAGCTTTCACATCACATCCTGGTTGCCGGCTCCCACAAGGTGGTTGCCACGTAACTGGCTGTCTAAGAGCTAAGACGCGGGGGAAGTACAACGCGACGCCGACACAACCTCTGGACACGGTAAGCAAACGCTTTCCACCTCGTTACCCAGTTGCTGGCACCCACAAGGTGGCTGTCGTGCAACCAACCGGGTAACACTATGGCATCCCTCGGTTAAGTGATAGAGAGTGTAAGTCCGACCACATTTCATGACCAGCGATAGATGACTCACAAAGTGTGAAGCCTCGCATGGCTTACCACTCACGCATGGGGGGTTGTTCAACCCTAGAACGTCAGTTTCCTTCCACCAAAGTCATACAACCTCGACTAGGGAGGGGCATTCTGTTGACCCCCATGTTTGAACAAAAGAGCCGGGGAAGCAATCGACTACCCCCAACCCCCCATTGGTGCAATGGGGCGGGGGAAACAGCTGGCTAGCCGTCGGTAGGTTGGTTCAAGGAACCGGTCGCCAGCTCCCCCCGACCCCCCATTTGAGCAATGGGGTGGGGGAAACAGCCAACTCCCCCCGACCCCCCATTGGAGCAATGGGGTGGGGGAAACAGCCGGCTCCCCCCAACCCCCCATTGGAGCAATGGGGTGGTGGAAATAGCCAGCTCCCCCCGACCCCCCATTGGCACAATGGGGTGGGGGAAACAGCCAGCTAGCTGCTGGTAGGTCGGTTCAAGGAACCGGTCGCCGGCTCCCTCGAACCCCCATTGGCGCAAATGGGTGGGGGAGAGTAGCCGGTTGGCCACCAGCAAGCCGGTTCAAGGAACCAGCAGTCGGCTCCTCAAAAACCCATTTTGGCCAACATGTTCCCCTTTCATAAGATAGTCGGATAGAACTAACCGACATCTGCCTGCCATGTAACGGCTACCGGGTAACTACACAGAAAGGAAAGGCAAATCAATCAGGGAAATACGACGAGATTTAATCTCTTAAATCTCACAATCAATCAATTACGCGGTCTACGTAATCAAATTGAGATTCACGTCGCCTTCCATCTTCAGGTCCCCCCAAAGAAGGAAGGTGACCCCTTATAAAAGAGGGCTCCCCCCTCCCAAAAATGCAAGCTGCCACCTCTCGGAGAAACCATCGTATGGACGCGGGAGACGCTTGGCGCACTTTCGGCCCTCGGAAGGAACGCTGGCTGGGAAGTTCTAAAGAAGGAGAGACGCTCGGAGCCCGACGCCTTCCCACCGCACAGGAGCGAGAGCTTCCGACCCTCTACCAACGACTCCCTACAGGTAAGTCCCTCCATCCTCGACGTTTTACGTATGTTTTCACGATGTATTTTCTGAGCCCCGACCACGTAACACCTTCCCCATGCAAGGGAAAGGTGGGAGGACGGACCCAGATATCATTCCTACAGAAATACGTCTGGAGGTACCGGTGCCCATCCTCCTGGTCGAGTGAATCCACCCGGCACGGTTGATTTCGGTTCGGTCGTGACCCTCTCGTCGGATTTTCCTTACGTGGAAACTCTGAGTTTCCCAACAAGTTTTACGCTTTTCTTTTATTATTATCCGATCACCGCTTTCCGGGAGGCGTAAGTCTACCCTCTCGATGCCCTAGAAAGATTTCCAGGATGACGCCTCCGGCATGCATCTTTGTCGGCGGCGGTCATCCGAGTGTACGAGAAGTACAACCCGACGGTTCCCATTTTCCAGAAGGCATAAGTCTACCCTCCCGATGCCCCGAAAGGATTTCCGGGATGACGCCTCCGGCATGCATCTTTGTCAGCGGCAACCGTGCGGGTGTATGAAAAGTACAACCTGACGGTTTCCATTTTCCGAGAGGCGTAAGTCTACCCTCCCATTGCCCCGAAAAGATTTCTGGGATGACGCCTCCAGCATGCATCCTTGCCGGCGGCGGCCATTCGGGTGTACGAGAAGTACAACCCGACGATTCCCATTTTCCGGGAGGCGTAAGTCTACCCTCCCGATGCCCCGAAAAGATTTCTGGGATGATGCCTCTGGCATGCATCCTTGCCGGCGGCGGCCGTCCAGGTGTACGAGATGTACAACCCGACGGTTCCCGTTTTCCCGGAGGCGTAAGTCTACTCTCCCAATGCCCCGGAAAGATTTCCGGCATGACGCCTCTGGCATGCATCCTCGCCAGCAGTGGCCGTCCGGGTGCACGAGAGGTACAACCCGACGGTTCCCTTTTTCCGGGAGGCGTAAGTCTACCCTTCCGATGCCCTGAAAAGATTTCCGGGATGATGCTTCCGACATTCACCCCATTGGCACAGACGGTTCGGGGAACCAGCTGGCCCGCCACCGGCAAGCCGGCACAAATGGCTAGTAGCCGGGTCCCCGAAAACCCATTTTAGGCGAATGGTTCAAGGAACCAACCGGCACAAACGGCTGGTAGCTGGCTCCCCGAAAACCCATTTTTGGGTGAATGGTTCAGGGAACCAACCGGCCTGCCATCGGCAAGCCGGCACAAACGGCCGGTAGCCGACTCCTCGAAAACCCATTTTTGGGTGAATGGTTCATGGAACCAGCCGGCCTACCATCGGCAAGCCGGCATAGCCGGCTCCCCAAAAACCCATTTTTGGTAGATGGTTCGGGGAACCAGCTGGTCCGTCACCGGCGAACCGGTAGAACAAATGGCCGGTAGCCGGTCCCCATTCTCCGGGAAATGTAAGTTTACATTCCCGATGCCCCGGAAAGATTGCCGGGATGACGTCTCTAGCACGCATCTTTTCCAGCGGCAGCCATTCAGGTATACAAACATACGACCTGACGGATCCTGATTTCCGAGTGAAGACGCCCTATCGGGACAAGGCCACCAGCATGCATCTATATCGGCCCTGGCCAAGTGGTAACATAAGTTCTCATCTCCAATCAAAGGGAGGGGGGGGGGATATGACGCAGCAGTCGGTATATTCAGCCGGCTATCTGGTGACCCAGCCGGCTGCCTCACGCGTCCTTCAGTTCTTCTACTAAGAGGTCCGTAAGGGGTGACCCTCGTGTCTTTCTCTCCCCCATTCACCACCAGATCCGGTGTGAAACCCCGCATTGTTCAATCTTCGTTCGTTTTACCGAAAGGGATGAGGTTATCTGTTCCGATGCCCTGGAAATTTTTTCGGATGAGGCCATGGGTGGCCGGACTGACTATCGTAGTTTTCCATTTTTAGAGCCGGAGAGAGGCCGGGAATGCCTGGGCTGTCTGCAGGTGCATAACACCTTCCCCAACAGTATCCTGAGCCCCATATCCAGTTCTCTCGTGTTACACGATTTTACGTGATTCCCGTGGTTTTATCGTTACGATGGTGGAAGGACACTTTCCCATCTGGTTTTCCTTGTTTTCTACCCAAAAATAAGGTGGCAACTCCGTTCAACGAGCCATTCACCCCACGTGGTGATACGCTCACACAATCACCTTTCAATTCTCTGTACCTTGACCCATCCGCCGGCGGGGCTGGTGGAAACCCATGGGCTTCCGGGTGATAGCCAGATGAAAGAGAGGGTACAGTGGGTAAACTAGATAACCCACGAACTTATGCGCGATTTATCCCCAACAATGCTTTACTTTTTCTTTTTTTTTTCTTTCTTTTATATTTCGACGTAGCTCACGAATAAGTAGGATAACCCTCGAACTAACTTCATGGGTAAACTTGGTAACCCACGAAGTGACTCAAAATAAAACACAATAGCTAACAATTCAAATAATTATTTTATACTGACACCTTACAGCTTAAGCAAATATACTATGTAAGTTTAAATGTTTTTATTTTCTTTTCTTTCATGTGTATATACTTATCATTTCTTTGTTTATGTTTGTATTTATAATTTTTTTTGTATTTATATTATATATTTATTTTATTTTATTTTTTATTTTTTTTAGTACTCTTTTAATCTCCATCTAAGTTAACAACCTCCACCTCTTTCCACTCTGAATATTTTAGAAAATGTTTTAATCTTTGACCATTAACTTTAAAATTTTCATGACTTTAAGGATCTTCCAAATCAACAGCTCCGTATGGATAAACATGTTTAATAACAAATGGACCAGTCCATCTGGACTTCAATTTTCCTGGGAAAGAGTGTAGTCTTGAATTATATAATAAAACTTCTTGTCCTTTTTCAAATATTCTATGTAAAATTATTTTATCGTGTCATGCTTTCATCCTTTCTTTAGCTATTTTTGAACTTTCATAGGCCATATTTCTTAATTCCTCTAACTCTACTAATTGTACTTGTCTATTACTTCCTGCTATTTTTATACTCAAATTCAATTTCTTAAGTGCCCATAATACTTTATGTTCTAATTCCATAGGTAAATAACAAGTCTTTCCATATACTAATTTATATGGAGTCATCCCTAATATTTTTTTATAAGCTGCTCTATATGCCCAAAGAGAATCATCTAACTTATCTGATAAGTCTCTCCAAGTGGTGTTTACTACTTTTTCTAAAATTCCTTTAATTTTCTTGTTAGCACTTTCAACTTGTCCACTAGTTTGAGGATAGTAAGGGGTATCTAACTTATGCAACACTCCGTATCTTTTCAATAATTTCTCAAAGTTTTTGTTACAAAAATGAGTTCCCCTATCACTGATAATTTCTCTTGGAACACCAAATTGGGACATTATATTAGATCTTAAAAATCTCATTACTATTATAGAGTCATTAGTTTTAGTAGGGATTGCCACTATTCATTTGGTTACATATTCTACTGCGAAGAGGATATGAACAAAACCATTTGAATTTGGAAAAGGTCTCATGAAATCTATACCCCATACATCAAAAAATTCTACCTCTTGGATAGGATTTAATGGCATCATATTTTGTTTTGTAATTTGACCAACTTTTTGGCATTGAACACATTTTTTACAATATTCATACACATCTTTAAACAATGTTGGCCAATATAGGCCACTATGAAGCACCTTTAAAGTTGTCTTTTTAGCTCTGAAATGTCCTCCAGTAAGTTGGTCATAACAAAATGACAACACTGATTGAGTTTCTATTTCTGGGATACATCTCCTTACAATCTAATCAGGACATTACTTAAACAGGTAAGGATCATCCCAAAAGAAGTATTTAACCCTCAAAAAAAATATTTTCTTATCTAAACTCGACCAATCATGAGGTACTAAACCCATAGCTAAGTAATTTTAACTATATCAGCATACCATGGGTAGGAATTTAGTGTAAACAATTACTCATCTAGAAATGTGTCATCTATTGGCGGATTAGAAAGAAATGAAGCATCTAACCTAGACATGATTTGCCACAGTGTTTTCACAACCTTTCTTATCCTTAATTTCCAAGTCAAACTCTTGTAATAACAAAATCCATCTTATAAGCCTTGGTTAAAGCATCTTTTTTTACTAACAAGTACTTAAGTACTGAATGATCAGTGCAAATGATAGTGTGACTACCTATTAGATATAACCTAAATTTTTCTAAGGCAAATACTACTGCCAGAAATTCTTTTTCAGTTACACTATAATTAATTTATGTTTCATTTAATGTCTTACTAGCATAATAAATTACTATTAGTAGTTTATCTAAATTTTAACTCAAGACTACACCTAAAGCATAGTCTGATGCACCACACATTAACTCAAAAGGTTGAGACCAATCGGGTGCGTAAACTATAGGTGAAGTGGTCAAAGTTTCTTTTAAAAAGTCAAAAGCTTTCTTGCATTCCTCATTAAAATCAAATTGTGCATCCTTAATTAATAATTGAGTTAAAGGTTGAGCAGTTTTACTAAAGTTTTTAATAAATCTTCTATAAAAACCAGCATGTCCTAAAAATGCTCTTATATCTTTAACTGTTCCTAGGAATAGGTAAATTAGATATTAATTCCACTTTTTCTTTGTCAACTTTTATACCTTTAGTAGAAATAATGTCCTATAACTATTCCTTGATTAACTATAAAATGGCATTTTTCACAGTTCAATACTAACTTTTTCTGTTCACATCTCTCTAACACTTTTCCTAAATTACTTAAACATTTTTCAAATGAGTTTCCATATATAGAAAAATCATCCATAAACACTTCTAAAAAGTCCTCTATAAAGTCTTTGAAGATGCCTGTCATACATCGTTGAAATGTAGCAGGTGCATTGCATAGCCCAAAAGGCATACGACCAAAGGCAAATGTTCCAAAAGGACATGTAAAAGTTGTTTTCTCTTGATCCTCAAGTGCAACAGGGATTTGATTATAACCTAAATAGCCATCTAGGAAACAATAATACTCATGCCCTACTAGTTTTTCTAACATTTGATCTATAAAAGGCAATGGAAAGTGATCTTTCCTAGTTGCTGCATTCAATCTTCTGTAATCAATACAAACCCTCCAACCAGTTTGAACTCTAGTTGGAACTAATTCCTTGTTATCATTTTCTACAACTGTTATCCTAGATTTCTTAGGTACTATCTGCACTGGACTTACCCAAGAACTATCAGATATAGGATAAATTATATCATTGTCTAACCATTTCAGAATTTCCTTTTTAACAACCTCTTTAATATTCGAATTTAATCTTCTCTGTGGTTGCCTAACAAGTTGAATTTTAGATTCTAGATTAATCCTATGTTGGCAAATAGTTGAACTTATACCTTTTATGTCTAACATCTTCCATCCTATTGCTCATTTATGCTTTCTTAACACTTTTAAAAGATTTTCTACTTGTATTGATGTTAAATCAGAAGCAATAATGACCGGTAGAGTTTCATTTTTCTCTAAAAATGCATATTTTAGATTTTCTGGAAGTGGTTTCAGTACAAGAATAGGATGTTCTGAAATTAAAGATTTGTTATCATTTTCGAATTTTTCTTTGTTTATGTCCGTAATGTCGGTTTGCTCAGATATTTCCTCTTTCAACATTTCTTCATTTGATATTACACATCTTTCAACATGATCTAATTCTTTTACATCTAAATCATCATCTATTTTAAAAGTTTCCATTAGATTAACTTTAAAATTTTTAAATTGAAACTCTTTAAAATTTTTCTTGACTCCACTAAAAATATTCAGTTCTAACTTTTGATCACCCCAAGCTAATTCCATCCAACTATTTCTACAACTTATGCAAGCATCGACTGTAGCTAAAAATGGCCTTCCTAAAATAACTATAGCTTGATCTTGATTTATATTTGGAGCATTTGTTTCCATTACAGTAAAATCAACAAGGTAGACAAATTCCATAATCCTTACTAAAATATCTTCCACTTTTCCTAAAGGTATTCTTATGGATTTATCTACTAGCTGAATAACTATTCTAGTTGGTTTGATATTATCCAATTTTAACTTCTCATAAATAGAATTAGGCATAACGTTAATTCCAGCTCCTATGTCTATTAACACTATATTAAAATAACAATCTCCTATATAACAAGAAATAATGAGTTTCAGGATCATTTAATTTTTCAGGTACTGGATTAATTAATAGAGAGCTTACCACTTTAGCTAAAAATGCCTTTCTTAATGAATCAGATGAATTTCTTAAAAACAAATCTATTAATCTTTGAATTCCATCCAATTTTTCCATATGATTAAATGCAGTTGAATCACCATACTAATTTTATTCAATCACCTCAAATGGTTGCATATTCTCATCTGTAAATAACATATCTCCTAATGAGTTCACATCTTGATAAATTTGATTTTCATTTGACCAATTTAAATTACCACTATTTCCATACTCATTTAATATCTTACTATCTTCGGTCTATTGTATTGATTCATTAACTCTATTTAACAGTTGTTCAATTTCCAATGATAGTTTTCAATTAACCTAATTATGATTAATTCAAGCATTCATTGGCAAATTATCATTAAGATTTGTTAAACCTGTATTAATTCCTTGAACATTCTGATCCTCTTTTAAGATTGACCAGTTTAAATAATTATCATTTTCTAATTCATTCAATCAGTTACTCTCCTCAATATTTCACATTGATTCATCTATTTTATCTATTAATTGTTGTATCTGTAATGATATGTTTAATTGATAATTTTGATTTTCATTCATATAATTATACTTTGAATAATAGTTTTGCATTCTTGAATTGACATTACATTCCCATAAATTAGAATTGTCATTCCAATTATAATTATTTTGAGAATTAACATTAAGTCCTTCTAAAACATGTGTGAAGAGTAGTCATTAAATTCCATAGGTGAATAATCTCCTCTAACATAATTAGAATAATTATAATCCTCATAACTAGTTCCTAGAACAACCCTACAATCACCCCAATATGAGTTATATGAGTTCATTATGAAATTCAGAATTTAAAATAGTTCTCTACTCTAGAATAGCAATAAGACTTTGAAATAGAATTTAATTATATTAAATGCAAATAAATTATATTGCAATCCTAACTAACACCAAAATAGTAAAAAGTATCACCAATTGCAAAAAATTCAAGATCCCCGGTAACAGCAACAAAAACTTGCCTTGCCTACACACCACTTGTGATTAAATTCTTGTAAAGAGAATAATGTGTGTGCGAAATATTTTAATTTCACCACAAGTGCACGAGTTCAGATGTAATTAGTATGCAAGTACAGGTTTGTCCACAGGGATCAGTTTTGATTGGTGTTTAGCTAAATTGATGTATTCAATTAATGGAACAAGTATATTTCTTTTAAGCAATGTCACAATTGCTCCGTTCCTATTAATCGCTAGGATGCTCTTTAAACACTTATTAAATTTGCATCTTCCAGAGAATTTTTCATTAACTTTAATTTCTTCAACACTTAGAATATTTTGATTTTTAAAATTAGTCTTTAAGTAAATGATTCGAATTTTGCACTGAAAGACTCTATCAAGTGAGTTTTACTTCCAAATATTTAATTCTTCTTAGGTCTTAACATTCTACACCTCAGTTTGCATATAATTTATCTTTTTACACAGAAAAAGCACTAAACTCACGAGATAGCTTGTGGGTAAACGTCTCTACCCTTGAACTTACTCATGGGACGTGAGATAAAAGTGAGTTTCAGATGCTTAAATGGTACAATTCGAATTAGCTAAAACTTCTAAAAGTTGTTTGCTTATATTTTAGGTCTTTTTAATTGTCGTAAAACACAACAAACAACATAAAGCATGAAACACAACACATTACAAAAAACTTGTAGAAATGAAATACAACATTCAACATTACATCAAACATGAAATCATTCTCTAAATACCGTAACATAATTGGTAAGATAGGTGTTTGTAAAATTGAGTGTAAATATAAAGGAAAAGTAAAAATAAAGGAAAAAGGAAAAGGAAAGAACACCTAATGCTCCACTGTAATTTCTTCCTTCGAAACTTGCTCAGGCTAAGAACTTCTCTTTGTCTTTACTTCCAGTCCACCAAGTCGTCAATCTAGAAAGCCTTACTTTCAAACTTGAAATGAGATTTTGGGCGTCACTCCGCAATTACACCAAGGAACAGAGGAGGAAGCAACTGACATTGAGAGTCTCTCCTTCAAGGATACACTTAGGTTGAGAAAAGAACAGCAAACACACCAAGGAATTGATTGGAGAAGAGGAGTCGTCAATCTCCCATCAAAAGAAGTGAATGGGTGAAGATGGTAGATGGAGAAGATGGAGAATGCCCTGTGAATGGTGCTCCAAGGAAGAAGAAAGGGGGGAGTAGTTTCATAGCTTCGAGACTATTTTATAGGTTGAAGGAGTGGCAGTTCACAAGCTAGTAGTTAGCAAGGACGTGGTGCACATTTCAATGTGTGAGATTGTTCCATGCAAGCACACTTCTTTACCCTGTCCGTCCACGTTCTCCATGGTTAAGCTTCAACTAAATTAAATTTCTCAATTCTACTCTTATACGAATTTCCCTACAATTACTCATCGAATTTCCCTGCAAATACTCATTAAGGAATACCTTTCGTGAAACACATCACATTACAGGAGAAATAATTCACCATATTTAAACCTTCACTATAATTTTAATCACTATTACATCACTAAAATTCATCGCATAGAATAAATAGGGCACAGGCTCGCATGTAACCCAATTTACCCACAAGTATGTTCGTGGTTTGACAGGTCAACCCGCAGACTCTGCACTTAGACATAAATCATGATTTTTTTCTGTGAATTAATCATTTTACCAACACTCTAAAGAGTCAATTATCAATCATTCATTCCCTTTTCAATAGGTAATCACCACAAATATAATTCATGACTTAAAACTTAATTCATGCATCATTAAAGTGAATAAACGTGTATAATGCTCAAAAGTATAGTTAACCTTGTAATCATCATTACTCAATGCAAAATGTAACCTAAACTCATTAAAATGCATGAATTAATATCCATAAAATACACACTTTTGAGTATGAAAGTGCACTAGGCATGCTAAAAAAAGAAACAAAAAGTAAAAGGAAAGACTGACTGTGGGAACCATATGAACAAGAGTCTGAGCCACTTAACCGAAAACCACGAATCTACCCAGTGGAGTCACCAAAAATTTGTACTCTCTCTTTCATTCGGTGATCACCTAGAAACCCATGAACTTTCGTCGACAGGGCCAACAGATGAGCCGAGGTACAGAGAAAGGAAGTGGTTGTGTGAGGCGCAATGCCATGTGAGGCGGATGGCTCATGACACGGAAGTTGCCTCCTTGTTTTTGTGTAGAAAACGAGAAAACCCTAATGGGGAAGGATTCATCCACCATCAAAAAAGGATAAAAACATGGAAACATAAAATAACAACGTGAAGTATCGCGAAAACGAATGGTGCCTACAAAAATGAGAAAGCTAGATAAAGGACTCAAGGTGCTATTGGGGAAGGTATTAGGCACCCCCAGACAGCTCACGTAGTCCCAACCTCTCTTCGACTCCAAGAGGGAACGTACTAGTTAGCCTGGCCTAAGTCAGCAAGGATCCATGTCGACAACCTCATCCTGGAGGATTCACCAGGGCATCGAGGGGTAGTGTTACTCCTCCTGGGAAAATAAAATGAGATCACTGGTGCGAGGACCCACATGAACCCAACGGGAGGAGAGGAGAGATAAAAAGACCCGACAGTTACCGCTAAGGACCGAGGGCCGAGTGAGACTTCCAGTCGGCCCACCGGAATCCAGGTACAATAGAGGATTCTACCTGACAGCAATTATGCAAAACCAAGGATCGGATGACACTACCAGTCAGCCCACTGGAATCTGGGTATGGGGTAGCAGTAGCCGATTGTAAGGGTGCGATGTTTGGAAGAATTAAATGTTTAGAAGTAAAATTCACTAGATAGAATATTTTAGTATAAAATTCACATCATTTACTAAAAGACTAAGTTAAAAATCCAAATATTCTGAGTGGTGAAGAAATTAAAAGTTAATGACAGAACTCTCTGGAAAGTACGATGCAACAGGTATTTAAAGAGCATCCTAGCAGTTAATTGGAACAAAGCAACTATGACATTGCTTAAAAGATATTTAATCATTTGTTCCATTAATTGAATACACTAATTCACCAAAACACCACACAAAACTAATCCCTATGGACAAACTCGTACTTGCACACTAGCTATATCTAATCTCATGCACTTGCGGTGAATTAAAATATTTCGCACACAATTTTTATAAAAATTGAATTACAAGTGTTGTGTAAAAGCAGAACAAGTTTTTGGTGCCATTGTTAAGGATTGCTTCAATTCCTGTAATGGTGTTGTTTTTGCTATTTTGGTGTTAGCTAGGGCTGCAATAGAATTTAC
>JAMKPZ010003235.1:0-21174 GCA_024699675.1 Amphibolis antarctica
CAAATTATAAGAATATTTCACAAATAAATTGAAGATAGATTTAATAATTAAATCAATTAATTAAAAATATAAAATACAAAACCACACAAATATTTTATCACTTCATCAAAAATTTAAGTCATTGATTTAAATAATTTATTAATCACTTACTCCAACATATTAAAATAATAAATTAATGCATATGTTAATTAAGCACTTAAAAAACCTTAACATTGTATTTGTAATCAATAAACAATTAATTAAAATTCATAAGTTAATTAACATGGATGCACGTGGGTGGAGTTTTAAAGTTAAGGGAGAGAGTATATACATGTCTTTTTAGGTGAAGAGAAAGTATGCATTTTTAAATTTCACCTATAAGAGAGAGAGTAGCTTTTAAGTTATGTAAATTTCACAATCAACAGACACCTACAGAACCGACTTCTATAGGCGTCTACAGAATCCGTACCCTTTATATATATATATAATATATAGTGTGTTTAGGGAGAGCTCCAGCCAATTCTAAGGGTTGGATAGAGTTGAAGTTGAAGTTAGTTTCGTGAATAGAGTTCAAAATATATAGTAATTAAGATATTAGAAGAATATATGTTAGAATTTGTATAGTAATAATGATGTTAGAAGTGATTTTAAGAATTAGCTGATATCAATCCAAAACTAGGCCATAGCACCTACAGCGTGATGATAGGTAATCTTACTTTTTATGAAACATCTAAAAATCTACCATTATGCTCTTCTACTAGTCTGCACTTTGCCATTGTCCACTCGTCTGATCACACCTTTTCTATAGTTTTTGCCACAATCCTACTCGTCCCCCCTGCCTAGGGCATCTCTTATAGTCGTCCACCTCTCTTGCAATTAGTTTTGCTGCAAAATGGTGAGCTACAAGCTAGGAGTCATCTTCACAAGTCTCTTCCTTCTCATTACCACCAATTGCACACATTTAATCCTCCCTTTCGGTATGCTAGATCATCCTCCATTCTTTCTCTATTCTTTTCCAGTCACTACAAGAAAATAAACTTATAGTAATAGATGTAAAATTAAATATATCCATAAATAATCTATATTATTTGGTTGTAACTTATTAGTAGATGAGACAAAATATACTTTTCATTAGTTGTTTACAACTTTTCAAACATGCATGTATAATAAGAATCCAAAAGCTATGTATTTATGTAGTTATATTACAAGTATTTAAAGGAACAATACATCGTTATTGTTCTTAATTAGCATGCATATAGAATGAAATGCCATTAATCATGTATTTGGGTTAAGAAATAATATGAATGTCAAGGCCGATTATAGGAAATGCATACATGGAGCATAAAGTTGTATAGAGTTTGAAATGGAATGAGAGTTATTTGAAGATAAATATCCAACAATACATGGTAACTCTTGTCTCAACCAAATGTATAACATTCGAGAACATTGGGAAGATAAATGTTCATGACTAATATGAGTACAACATGATAGTATAAATACATTAATTTTTTATGGATATGTTTATTCTCAAACTTCATCTCAAAGTTTGTTATTCAATATGACAAAATATTATTAGCATGACGTGAAACAAAAGAAAATTAATGAAAGATTGGCAACGAATCCTATACTACTATTTTCCACATTGATGAACATCAAAGTTATTGAATGCTACATCAAAAAAATGTTTTCGTTATTACAAAATAAAATAAGAAAAGCATGGACCTGTCCTACTTAAAAATATCGAAAGTAAACAATGAAGCTTATTATCATGTTTAGAGATTAGTAGTTCAAGGTAATCTGAAAACAGTAACTTTGAGTATGGAAGTTAATTTTGAAGCTAGTAAAGTGTTTTTGTAAAAATTTTGAACATGAAGAGATTCTTCATCGTGGCATATTTTGTTTTTTATGGAAGAAACAAATATGACATTAACTAGATAAGTATATAATGCGTAAATGAACTATTAAGTCTAGATATCAACCAATTAAGTATAGTTGACACACTACTAGTATCTGCAGATAAGTAGAACATAGTATATTATGGTAACAATTATGTGACATTGAAGATAATATAACCTTTTCTTATATTTTTTTTATTAGGTTTACTCTGCTCATGTTATGGGAGTTGTAGTCTGTAGCATTTAAATTAGTAGATATTAGTTTCTCTTCACATTAATAGTATGCAATTGTAAAATTAGGTTTTGACGAACTGTTAAGGAAAAAATCTGAATTAAGTTTTTAAAGTAATCAAAATAATCAAGGAACAAGTAACAACACTAGTATTAATATGGAGCTATACCACCTGGTTTTTGTGTGAAAGACCCATCTACATAACAAAAAATGAAAGGGAGGCCTACAAATAGTGAACAGATAAAATCTAATGTCAAAGTATCTATGACTCAAGCAAAGAAAAATAAGAGAATGTACGAAGGATGTGGTCAACTTGCAGGACACTATATTACTACTTGCTGAATTATACACGTTCATTTTAGTATATCTATAATGCATTGTATTATTAAACTACTGGATTTGACTTTATAAAATCTTGCAAGATCTATTAAAACAGTTGAAGATTGAGGAGAGACTTTGTCATGAAAAATGGGAGCAAAAGTTTTATTATAGCTACATGATTGAAGAATGAGGAGAGACTTCATCATGAAATGTACATGTTTTTGACATGTATTTAGATGTGTGTTGAATGCATAAATTAAAACAATTAGAGTATGTGAAATGTTGATGTTTTTTGACATGTGTTTACCATGTAGAAGGTAAAACAATTGGTAATGTATGTAAAATATACATGGTTTTCTGATATAAGCAGCTCCAACAACTAACTCTAACTTCAGTAGAAAATTATACTTTTGTAATTTTAAATTAAAGTTATTCTTAAATTAGAGTTATACAATTCTAATTTAGAATTATAAAAATACAACCATCTACAGAAGCTAGAGCTGCTAAACTCATTCCCAAAGGATACTTATGTGGTGTATGCCTTGCAATCTATAGTCCCACCATAGATCAAACTGAGTGGACGTACAATTGGTAATTATAATAATTCTGTTCGGTAAAAAAATCGTGGAGTGACTTTTTAATTATAATTATTAGAAACGATTTGAACATATACACACTCTCCGATGTGTCTTTTTTTTCTGCAAAGCTCGTTGGAAGATGCACGTCCACGCAAAATATCAACTTTTTTAATATTATAAGTTTTGTATGATAAAATTATTAATAATTTTTTTCAAAATAATTTTCAGCGAAAGACATGCAATTGTAAAAAAATTAATAATTTTTTTGTCATAATAATATTTTTATAATATGCATGTTCTTAATTTTTCTATTTAATAAAAAAATAAAAAAAACATTTTTTTTGAATCAAGCAATATTTTGTCGAGAGGAAATTCTAATGGTAATTTATTTTTTTAATTTTTAAGGATTTAAATAAATGTTAAATAACCAACGGAATGTTAAATAAATGTTAACATAACCTTTACAAACGGAAGTTCCGTAAATCGAAGCTTACGAAAAATGAAAAACAACAGATTAACTTTTTCACCTGATATTACTTATTGATTTTATAGAGTTTTAACATTATTTAATACTTCTGAATCAATTGTTAAATAATAAAGTCATAATCACCATAACTATCTAAAACAATTTCAATAATAATTAAATACTAAAAGTATTTATCATCATATATAATATTCATACATGTCACTCAATAAAGGTTCGTTGAACAAACACATCACTCAATGAAGACTCATTGAACAACACATATGATACAACTACAATGGACAAAGAATTTCGTTATACTGATTTGTTTTATAACGATTTTTTATGAAGCAAAGATTGCAAGGTTGGTTCTACAACAATAATTTTATAAAAATAATTACATACTAATAATAATAACATAGCTACTAAATAACTAATTTACATATATCTATAATGTCTCTTTTAAGACTAAGTTTATAATAAGTGGCTAATTTATGCATGTATGCATCAATTAAGAACAAAACTCATGCAATCTTATAAATATGCAATTAATGTGTAACTCAATTAAAGTGCATGATAAATAATGATTTTTACCATAAAATGCATTAATTATAATATGTAAAAATGTATAACTTAACACTTTACAATAACCCAACTGCTAACATAACATTTACAAACGAAAGTTCCGTAAATCTAAATTTACGAAAAACAAAATTTCTACATAGCCAAGATTACGACAAATGAAAGTTCTGCAAAGCCAAGCTTACAAAAAACAGAAGTTCCGCCAGTGCAATAACTATTTTTGTCATAGCCGTGGAGTTATGACCGTAACTATATGACTTGCTGTAGAGTTACGATGGTAACTATACAGCGATGTCATATAGTTATCACAATAAAAATAAAAAAATACTCTTTATACATAAAAATTTAGAACATATTCTGATAAAAGAGTGAATTGTTTTAAAATTCCCGATGGAGAACTTCACATGTCAATAATTATCTTTACAATATTTTTTATAATACATTAACCTTTATAAGTTAATATTTATAACATTTATAAATAGAAGTTTCGCAAATCCAACCTTACATAAAATGGTAGTTCTGCCAGTTAGCTTTAAATTCTTCATTACTCCATGCATCACCATAGAGTTATGACCATAACTATACGGCATTGTTATATAGTTATCAAAGTGTTGAAAATAAAAAAAAAACTCCTTCCACGTAAAAATTCAGAAAATATTCGGATAAAAGAGTAAATTTTTTTTAAATTGCAATACACAACTTCAAATGTCAATAATTACCTTTTAAATATTTTTTATAATATATTAACCTTTATAAGTCAATATCCTGTAATCTTTACAAACGAAAATTCTGCAAATCCAACATTACAAAAAATGAAATTACCGTCAGTCCAAACTTTAACTTCACAACTCCACGGCACACTTGAAGATGTGTGTTTTTTTGTGACGGAATTATTAATAATTTTTTTCAAGATAATTTTCAACGAAAGACTTGTAGTTATAAAAAAAAATTATAATTTTTTTGTCATAATAATATTTTTATAATATGCATGTTCTTAATATTTCTATTTAATAAAAAAACAAAAATACAATTTTTTTGAATCAACGAATATTCTATTGAGAGAGAATTTACAAGGTGGTAATTTATTTTTTTAATTTTTAAAGATTGAAATAAATGTTAAATGATTAAAAAAATATTAAATAAATGTTAAATAAATATTAAACAACCATAACAAAATGGGCTATATGGCTCGCCGTAGAGTTAAGATCGTAACGATATGGTGATGTCATATAGTTATCACAGCAAAATTAAAAAAAATATTAAATCGAACACAAAAATTCAAAACATACTCAGATAAAAGAGTGAATTTTTTTTAAATTGCAATATACAACTTCACATGTCAATAATTATCTTTTCAATAATTTTTATAATATACTAACTTTTATAAGTTAATATTTATAACTTTTACAAACAGAAGTTATGCAAATCCAACCTTACAAAAAATGGAATTATCGCTAGTCTAAGCTTTAACTTCATAGCTCCATAGCACACTTGACGATATGTGTTTTTTTTAATGACAGAATTATTAATAATTTTTTCAAAGATAATTTTAAGTGAAATAGTTATCACAGTAAAAATAAAAAAATACTCCTTACACATAAAAATTCAAAACATATTCGGATAAAAAAGTGAATTTATTTAAAATTCCCAACAAAAAAATTCACATGTCAATAATTATCTTTACAATATTTTTTATAATATATTAATATTTATAAGTTAATATTCATAACTTTTACAAACAGAAGTTCTGCAAATCCAACCTTACAAAAAATGGAAGTTCTACCGGTCAACTTTAAAATCTTCATTACTCCACAACATCACTGTAGAGTTACGATGGTAACTATATGGCGATGCAATATAGTTATCACAGTGGTAAAAATAAAAAAAATATTCCTTACACATAAAGATTTGAAAAATATTTGAATAAAAGAGTGAATTTTTTTTAAATTGCAATACACAACTTCACATGTCAATAATTATCTTTTCAATAGTTTTTATAATATATTAACCTTTATCTTTTCAATTGTTAAATAATAAAGTCATAATCACCATAGAACAATTTTAGTAATAATTAAACACTAAAAATATTTATCATCAAATATAATATTTACACACGTCGCTCAACGAAGGTTCGTTGAACAAACACGTTACTCAATGAAGGCTCATTGAACAACACATATGATACAACTACAGTGGATAGAGAATTTTGTTATATCGATTTGCTGTTTTGTTATAACAATTTTTCATGAAGCAAAGATTGCAAGGTTGGTTCTATAGCAATAATTTTATAAAAATAATTACATACTAATAATAATAACATAGCTACTAAATAACTAATTTACATATATCTATAATGTCTCTTTTAAAACTAAGTTTATAATAAGTGGCTAATTTATGCATTTATGTATCAATTAAGAACAAAACTCATGCAATCTTATAAATATGCAATTAACGTGTAATTCAATTAAAGTGCATGATGAATAACGATTTTTACCATAAAATGCATTAATTATAACATGTAAAAATGTATAACTTAGCACTTTACAATAACCCAACCGCTAACATAACATTTACAAACGAAAGTTCCGCAAATCTAAGTTTACAAAAAATAGAATTTCCACATAGCCAAGATTACAACAAACAGAAGTTCCACAAAGCCAAGCTTATGGAAAATTGAAGTTCTGCACAGCCAAGATTATGACACATGGAAGTTCCGCAAAACCAAGCTTACAAAAAATAGTAGTTCCACAAAGCCAAACTTATGAAAAATGGTAGTTCAGCCAGTGCAATAACTATTTTTGTCAACTCCATGACGAGCAGTGGAGTTACGATTAGAACTATATAGCGATGTTATATAGTTATCACAGTATTACGAAAAATATTGATAACTTTATCACATGTGAATAATTATCTTTACAATATTTTTTATAATATATTAAATTTTTACAAGAACTAGATGATATAATTGGATGACATAACCTTTACAAATAAGATTCATGACTACAATTTCACCTTGATAACTTAATATCTTACAAAACACTAGATGACATGACCTATATAAGTCAATATCTTACATAACCTAGATGACATAACCTTCACAAACTGGATTCATGACAACAATTTCACCTTTAAATGTTCATATCTTACAAAACCTATATGACAACCTACATAAGTCAATATCTTACAAAACTTGGATCAAATCATGAAGGTTGATCCCCTATCTACGATTGCCTTGCAATCCTCCAGCCACTCCTTCGCTTCATCCCCTTCAATACCTAAAATGGTTTCCCTATTGTTTGGTTGTCGGAGAATAACCATTACCTATTTCCACAATGCCGACCCCTAGATGACTCTAATGGCATGTAAGGTCTCTTGACATCGTTTGATTAACAATTGCTTGTCCTTGTCCTCAAGCCTACTCATAATGTTCGTAATGACATCATTTTTTTCTATAACAACCTCTTTCCCTTTTTTTTTCTTTTGTGCGATGGTGAGGATACTTCTCCAGCATAGATATTGGCTTCAGGACTTGTACTTATCGTATGAGGAGTATTTCTCTTGCTCGAAGTCCCACTTCGTGCATCTATCGGACCCGTACTCAAACTAGGAATCCAACAACCACTGCCAGTTGCTATTGACCCTTCAAAGAGTTGAGCAAGTTTATCTACAAACTTTATTCCTTTCTTGCTAAATTTTTCACATCCCGATTCACGCTAAAAAATGTATTATTCCCATTACGATAGAAATGTAAATGATCAACACAATACATATATGAAGATGATAATATACATATCAATTTCATTGCAGCCCACCATTCATTGTTGGTGTTATCCCATGTATTTCTAATGGAATCCCAGCCAATTTCTGTTTGACTTTCTAAAATTTTCTATAATTGCTAGTCCTTTCTAAGTTTGTCATATTTATTTTAAAGTTGTTTGGTTCTCACATACCCTATTTGGTCAACAAATATCGTCTCCAACAATTCATAACCTCACTTATCAAGTCCTGTTTTTGGTTTATGTCCAAGAAAAGCAAGGGTGATGCATATGTCCAGAAATGCTAGGGTAGTGTTATCATCCCAATCTGCATGTTGCAAGGTGAGTTGTGGTTGAGATGGTCCTTCTTCTGGGATAATGCTCATCAGAGGGGGGGGAACACTACCACATGGATCTGGGATATCATCCATGCCAAGGAAGTTGAAGAAGTCACCGTAACAAATGGAGGCATGAGGTTAATGATGTAAAGTAGGTATTATATACAAGCATGATATGAAATTAAAATGTATAGTTGAATGTAAAAGTTAATGCCAAAAAATATTAAATAAAAGGGAGTGACCTTGACAAACACATGCATAAATAGAAACAACACATACTGCATTAAAGAATAAGTACAACAACCACACACATTATCAATAGCAACCTCTTAATGAATACAATGAAAATAGAAATTAATGTTCATTGTCAACAACCCACACCAATATTTTTCGAAACGAAAGAGTTCACATCTAAGATATCATTATTTCATCACAAATGACATCACGTACAATAGCCATATTATTTTCATTACAAACACTTGCAGGATTTACTCCATTTGGCTCATCACCCAAATTCCTCTACAATGCTTAGTATGTCATCATTCAATGCATCAACTTCCTCCTAATGTTGTTGTTCTATGATAAAGTTATGGAGATTTACATACAATAACTATTTTCACTTGAGTTGGATATGAAATGGAGGCATGTAGTTGACTATATTCTATCTCTTCTTCAAAATACCAAAAGAATGTTCAATCACGTTGCGTAACGAACTATGAAGATAGTTGAAATGTTCTTCTACTCCTCTTGACTACGATGACTAGAAAAAAGGTATATGATATCTTGTCATATAATAGGGAGCAAGGAACCCTTTACTATTTGGGTAGCCAAAATCTACAAGATAATATTTACCTACAAGTTGCAAGACAATTTATAATTCATGTTAGTCAACTAAATGTACAAATTTAGCCAAGTTTCTGAATATAAAAATATATTAAATAAAACCTAGAGTTGAAAAAATGTCAACATAAAGACAAACCTAGTGGTGGATAAGGAAAGTTGTGTCATGGATTTGACATGGCATGTTTAAGAACTTTACAATCGTGTGCAATGCCCTCCCATCCAACAGAGATTAAAATGAATGTCATGTTGAAGTCACAAACCCCCAAGACATTTTGGGTGGTTCGCTTGCCATATATCTCTACCACACCGGAATGCAATTTGTTAATTTTTAGGTACAACACTTGGAATGTGAGTATCGTTTAGCGCTCCAATTGCTTCTTTGAAGAATGGCATGTACCTAACATTGTTCCTAAGGAATTGGGGTGTCTCATGAAGAGATTCTTGAAGGTAGATAATATAAGGAGCCCATGCATCGATTGTGTCCAACACACGGTGTATATATATACTTATGGTATCTTCTAAATGTTGCAACGCTGCTTGCATCATTCTATTTTTTTGACCATAACTTATGATTTCTAAGAAAATTTTCACTTGCTTTTCAACACTAACCCAATAGCTATGCATTAAAAGATTACGTTCTTGTAAAATATAACAAAGCTTCTTAAAAGTGTCTAGCATCATCCTACAAGTGTCGAAACAAACTCTCCAATGTTCATCCAACATGTTTGACACAACTTCACTTCCTGTGTATCTAACATTATGCACGCATTCTATCGGTGGATATGCACTTTTATACTACTTCACAATCTCGAACAAGACTACTCAAAGTATAGTTCAATTTTCTCATCCAATTGGTCTTTTCCAAAAGGGAGTCCAATGACCTAAGACACATACATGGAAGTGTTGAAAAAGCAACAATCCTCTAAGTCCAAATCAATAAACATAAATGTTAAATATGCAGTCATTCATTCAGTAAACATGAGCAACAATTCATTTATACATAATTTTGAAATTTCAAACTCATATGTTCCCAAAAAATAACATGCAAAACATAAAACGAAAGTGGTATCAACAAAACATGCAAAACATGTCAATAAAAGGTCAAATTTTTACTTCATTTTTCAAATCGATGTAGTTTCAACGAAAGGGATGCACAGGGCCTGTAAAAAAAGAAATGGAATGATTAAGATTTTATTAGTCACCTCACATGAAGAAATTAGAGATTGAGGGATACAGATGCTTCGTCCCTTGAAAGTGGAAAATACTCACCACGCAAGAAGGGATGAAGAAGCTACCGATGTGTGAGGAAGGAGGAGGTGCCTGTTGACGATGCAGATGGGTGAGGTATGTGTTGATGGTAGACAATGCTAACAAGTAGGTGAAAGCTACTAACAGTGAAGAAGGGGGCAGAAGCTGTCAACGGAGCTAGACAGGCAAGCAGACACAGTGGAATGCCTGCTATCGATGCAGGGAAAGGGGGGAAATGTCGTACTTGGCGGAAGTGTCGATGCATAAGTGGGTAGGGCAGTAAGAAAAATAATTTTCTGATATATTTTTTAAAATGTTATTAAATATTATATTGAAATTAATATTTTATCGTAAAGATCTTTTTATATTCGATAAATTACTATAAATATTTAATACTATATAATGAAAAAATAAGTAAATCCTTTTTACCGAATAGAACTTAAGTGCTACATGGATTGACATTACAAGATCAACCAGCTATCATGACACCACTGAACGGGTCATCGATCGAGGTGCAGACGATGGTAAGAATTGCGAGGGAGATGTGCAATCAAGCAAGCAAGATAGTGGTAAGAGTTACAAGGGAGGTGCAGGCAAACGAGTCAACGGTGGCAAGATCGAGCTACAATGGAGATGTGGTTAGACAAGTGAACAATGATAGAACTTGTAAGGATTTAAAGTTTAGAGTGCAGAATGGGGGACTAATATCTTAAAAAGTATTTACTTAAATTTTTATTTTCACTCCAAGAATGTAAGAATGAGATTGATAAATAATTTCGAGTAATGTTAATTTTTTCCCGTATTATTTTAATTTTATTAGACATTTGTGAAGGGACGGGGCTGACGGTCTCGCGTTGAGTCACGCATACGTCACAATCGGTTCAGTTGGGAGGAATACGACATCGAGAACCTACAGCGACCGAAAATAAAGCATCTAGACAGCAAGTTTTGTATCACAAAGTTAATACGTCAAGGGAATCTAAAATTTATATTTTTTAGTTTATACGATTTTTGATATAAATTTTTTTTTTTTCCTTTTCTGACAATACAGTAAAAAAATTTACTTTTATTATATAATTTGTTAAAACATATACTACTTCCATGTATACAATAAAGATTTTTGTAAATTTTATTTTTAAACAATGCCATTATAGAATCAGTGTACATGCATGACAGTTGTCCATGGAGAGGCCACATCGATCCATGCATCCACACCGCTCCAAACTCACAGCTCTACTGTAGCTTTTGAAAGTTTAATTAGAAAACCATGCATGCTGTATCCAATGATCGATATATATATATATATAATCCGGATGCAGCTAGGCAGCTAGGGCCCTTGCAGAGTTCACGTACGTACGGTTTGTGGATTAAGGACGTCCAAACACCCTCGATCGATGGAAGCATGCATGGGTACCACTGCAGGCCAGGCCGGAGGGGGACTGGGGGAGGACCACCGCGCGCTGCCTCAGCAGCATGCACGTACGTACAGATAGAACCGCAGGAGATGGATGATCACAAACGTACCCAACTCCGCCGACCCACCCACTGCCCATCCATACATACTTTTATATATATATATATATATATCAATGTATGCATGCAACAGCTAGCAACACACTTACGTACGTACAAATTGAATAGCATCGATCATTCCTGCTGTTGTCGGCTGCTCGATTAAATGATGTATTATTGCATATGTCATAGGTTTTACTCTTTTTTTCATTTCTAATTTTTAAAAGTACTTTCAACTAATTTAATGATAACATACATATTTTCTAATTTACTTATTTTATTATTAAAATTATTCTTTTAAAAATCATTTTTTTACTTTCAGAAGTTAAAAGTAAAAGAAAAAAAAAGCTCCCTACGTCACGATTCAGGAAGGAGCGGCAAAAACGTAGGCCAAGAAGAGCGTCATTGCCAGTTGTGTGGGCGCCCGCCCGGTTGGTGGAATGTGGAAGCAAACCCTAGCTAGGATGTGGACGGATCAAACGCTGTAACCTATATTGAAAGGAACACCTTTTCTGCATCATCCCTCCCAATTCATTTAATTCTTCTTTTATATATATATATATATATATATAATGACTAGGTAGCTAGCTAGTTCATCTCACACAATAGTCGAACGAAGATGTAAGTATATATGGCTAGTATGAAATTTGATGCATTTACTGTTGTATAAATACTTTATAAATTTTCCAGTAAAACTTTCCATCATGTATTAATATCTTTTGTCTTTTAATTTTTGTCTGAATTTTTTATTTCTATTTTCAATTTTTCTTTCCATTCCAACTTTCTATTTTCATTTTTACATGCATTTTTGACCAACTCTAGCCGCCCCAAAGTAATCAAGAATTAATTAAACCCTCATTTGTTTTTTGCTTCACTTTTGCTATGAAGTCAATTTCTTTGTACAAACTTTACGTATCATCGTCATTGTATAAATTTTTATATATAAACTCTTGTAACATCACTTATTGTAGAATTTAACTTTATTTATTTTACTATTTTTAATTTTAACTCTCGAAATTAGTTCCATGGTAAGTAAAATTGGAAACAAAATATGTCTAAGACATTGTTTGTTTAATTAAACATTTTCCACCATACATCTTAGTTTTTTATCATACACGTACAATAACATCATTTATCAAATATCTTTAATATTTTACGTAAAAATTTACATCATAAATTTAATTTTTTTCAAAAACGTAAACTTCACGTTAATCAATTTCATGGTTTAAACACACTACCACCGAAAAAATGGACCGTCCATTCTTCTATGGAAACAGCGCGCCATATACAGTTCTCTTCAACCATTCAGGAGACGACAAGAGTTGCTGCGGTGGTGAAGCCGACCCAACGTTCGGATCCTTATTCGGACCATTTAATTCCGGCCCACTCCATCCATCGATTTTGATTTCGGCTCCCAAATGTAATTTATTAGCCTTATTGTCTACTTTTGATCTGTGACCATTGAAATGTCAACATCCAATATAAACCCATTAATTCGATCCACCGTATTCACCACAGGAACGCTTTAATTATTACGACGTCTTCCGTTTCCAGTTCTATATATATATCCTATTTCCAATTAATGCAGAACTGTTTTAGCATTTGTCACATTTTCTTAAAGACTCTGTAAATAACGATCCTTAATTATTTTTAAATTTTAGCAGATGTACGCGGATTTCAGCCTAAAGGACTGTATTATGTATATATATATGACTTTAATTAATACCATATTGAAATGTGAACACCCATAGAAACACATATTTTCAATCTTCTAATAGTACTTATAAAAACTGATTTTATAAGTAGCCTAATTTAAGTTATTTTTCTAAATTTTTACTTTTTCCGTGTTTGATAATTTTAATATTTTAATTTGAAATTGAGGAAGAAGATGAAGAGGTTAAAGAGAAAATGAGATGAGGTAATGATAATCAATTTCGATGCATTCTCAATTATTAAATTAAGCATTTATATAATCAATTTTTTATAAATACCATTAGAAGATATTATCCCACAATGAAATATGAATATTTATTTATTTATTTTACGCGTTATTAATTTTGATTTTCTAGGTCGACTTGTACGATTTTCATAGTCTCGTATTATAAAATTGGCAGATAAAAGTGGAATCTCTAAAATTAATGTTAATTGATAGGAACTGGAAAACGCTGTATGCGTATTTTATTTTCTTGTTGAGCTAATTAATTTTCTAGTTAGTGTGTATTGCTACTTAGGCCTTTTTTTTTAACTCCAGTTTTAATTTTACACAAACTTTTAACATTATTATCTTAATTAATACGTAATTTTAACTTTATTTATTTTATTAATTCTAATTTTATCTTTATCTAACTTCTAAAGCTGATTAAAACTCTCCCTAAACAAGGTTTTAGCTAAGAATTCTAATGAGAAACTTAAATTTGAGTTTGCGTTGAATACAGAAATTTTAGGTACTGCTATAGTTACCCAAATTTGATCAATTATCAACATTTTTCTTAAAACTTCCCATAGACTACTGAATTACAGTGCAAATTTTTTAAAACACGGAATCTTAGAAAAAGTTTAAGAATCAATGCTTTTCATAAATTATATAAAACTTTTAAGAATTTACTTAATAATTAAATTGATGTGTTTTACGGAAAAATATATATGCACGTGAATTTTCCATTGACACTTAGGTTCGCCGGTTTTATATAATTTTATCACCTGTACATTTCATACCTTTTTACCAAGATCAAATGATATTAACTGATTACATTTTTTTTTATCCTAAATATTCTAATGTATCAAAGCAGAGAACCGGCAGAAGTCAAATTAATACAGCGTGCACGGATATCCCACACCGAGTAAAATCACGCGTTTTGTTTGGGTTTGACTCCTTCTAATTTTAAATTTTGATTGAATTAAAGTAAAAATTAATTTTTCAAAGAATATTAAAATTATATAATAATTAAAATGATAAATATATATATATTAAAATTTATAAAAAGAGAAACCACGATGTCACGCCAAAGTGCTTCCTTCACATTACCAACTGTCCGCCATCTATTTCCAGCAGAGTCTTCGAGAATAAACTAAACTTTTTATTTATTAATTTTTATCATTTATACAAAGAGATTTTTGCCTTTTCCCTTTCTTTCTTAGGCATATCGTCGAACGCGTGGTGGGCGAACCAATCCATGTCGCTTCTTCTTTCCACGACGTATATAAAGCGCAGCACCACCACCACCGCTTCCTTCCCATCCCCACCCGATACACGAAACCGAATGCGCCTTTGGGTTTGATTGATTAATTCTCCCTCTGCCATGATCACTACTGCCAGCCCGTTGGCTCTGCCGATGAAGCAGCAACGTCTGCCGTCCTTGCCCCTCCTCTTCTTCTTCTTCTTCGCCCTCCTGCTGCCGGCCCACGAAGCCAGCTTCTTCAACAGCGTGGACATCACATGGGGCGACGGCAGAGGCAAGATCCTCAACAACGGCAACCTCCTCCAGCTGTCGCTTGACAGGACCTCCGGCTCCGGCTTCCGTTCCAAGCAGGAGTACTTGTTCGGCAAGATCGACATGCAGATCAAGGTCGTCCCGGGCAACTCCGCCGGTACCGTCACCGCCTACTACGTACGTATACATATGTGTAGTGTACATATACACACACACCCACACTCACAAACAGATGCTTCATGCTTTATGATTAATTAAACCCTAATTATACCGTGGTTGATTCAATTCGATTAATTGGTGCATGTACGCGGCGGTGCAGTTGTCGTCGCAGGGGCCGGCGCACGACGAGATAGACTTCGAGTTCCTGGGTAACTCCACCGGGGAGCCGTACACGCTGCACACCAACCTCTTCAGCCAGGGGAAGGGCAACAGGGAACAGCAGTTCAAGCTGTGGTTCGATCCAAGGCAGGCCTTCCACAACTATACCATCCTATGGAACCCAACAAACGTCATGTGAGATTCTCATATCCTACTTTCAATTATCATCAGAAGTACTCTCTTTTTTACAATGATATTATTTTTATTTTTTGTTCTACTTATCTTATTATTAAAATCACTTAATTATCTCCGTCGTATCAAAATTGTTTACCCAGTTAAAAATCAATTTTTACCACTTATAAGGTTAGTAAAAGATCCCTCGGTACAAAACAAACCAGGTTGCGTGTCCACAAAGACACCACTGATCATATACATGCTGGTGTCCAAAGCTAAGGCATATTTATGTGGTGGGTCAATGAACCGCAAGCATGACTGACATATACATATGCGCGGATATATTCATTATTCAACATGAACTAATTATTAATTAATATATATGTACTGTTCATCTGAATGTGACATATATGTTTCAATCCAAGCAGCTGGTACGTGGACGGAACGCCCATAAGAGTGTTCAAGAACGTGGAAGCTCGGTTGGGCGTGGCGTACCCGAAGAAACAACCCATGAGGATCTACTCCAGCCTATGGAATGCAGAAGGGTGGGCGACCAGGGGCGGACTCGTGAAGACCGACTGGTCGCAGGCCCCCTTCGTCGCGTCCTACAGGAACTTCAATCCCGACGCCTGCGTGTCCGCCGGAGGAGGAGGGTCGTCGCCCACCTGCCCCGCCACCCGCTGGAGATGGTGGGGGACAACACTCGACGCCGCCGCCGTGCAGAAGCTGAGGGAGGTGAGGCGGAACAACATGATCTACGACTACTGCCGCGACACCCGGCGGTTCCCCAAGGGCGTTCCCGCCGAGTGCTCCCTCGAGCTTTGATCGAACAATCAATAATCACACCGCCGGCCGATCAGCGTATATTCATTTCGTCACTGTTAAATCGTACGTGTCCGATGTTGGTGTTCCTCGATCTCTTCTCCATTTGTACGTACGCGTACGTACGCGTGATCACACGTCTCTTTGATTTCAAGCAAAATATTCGATTATTGTAAAATGAAATTGATTTTCGATGAATAATTAATTATACGACAATAAATGGAACTTTTTTTTTTTTTTCCTTGCTTAATTTGTCGTGGAACACTAATCTAATTTCTCGCACTCTCAGTAACCCTAAATTTTATCGAAATGATAGAAAAGAAATGACAGAAAAATCAACGGTTAATTAAGGTTAAAGTCTTTGTACACGTGACAGAAAATAGAAAAACTTAAAAATTTAGGTGTTTCTATGTGTACATGAATTTACAATAATTGAAATTTCTAAAGATGATTAAACTTATAATTTTGATAAATAATATTATTACGTTAAAAATAAATAATTTAATAAAAACTGTAAGATATTTATCTAAACTAAAATGTTACATCAAAACTCTTAATTAAGGTTCTGGTCACGGTGTTGCAACGCAGGCCATGCACGGCACTGACTTTGGTCTTAACTATGTGAAAAGTCAACGGTTAATTTTTTTATCTTCCTATTTAATTTAATTTTAACGTGGAAAATCATGTTTCAACCGTTTCGTAAATGGAACGATCGATGCACTTTGTTTTCTTTTCTTACTTTTAAAAGAGTACAGGTGGTTACTCTTACTCTCTTTTTTAGGTATCTTCGAGAATAATTTTTTTTAACTTCGAAAGTTAATTAAAATTATATAATTATTTAAAAAATAAAAATTTATAGGTTAAAATCTATACGTAATAAAAATATTATAAGTAATTCTAAGAAGTCCTAATCAAACGTTTATTTTTTTTATTTTTTTTTTGACAATTGACGAGTACTCTTGCTCTGAAGAGGTCCACACGAGTACTCATGCATTCAAATTTGTGGATGCCATTAGGGTTGTGTCAAATCATCGATCTGGCATGGTTCATTTGTCAATTGATCGGCTAAGGTCAAATCGGGCTGGTTGGTTGATCGTCAATTATGATAAGGCCTAATCCGGACGGTTGGTTGATGCGATTTGATTTTTAGGGTCAAATTAGGGTGGTTGTTATGGTTTCACATTTTATATATATGTACGAAGGTACGAATTCTGTAGACGTTTACATAAGTGAATTCTGTAGGTGTCAATAGAAGTGAGTTCTGTAGGCGTCCGTCGATCGTGTGATCGACGGTTAAAATTTAAAAACTTAAAAACATTATTTCTCATGTAGGTGAAATTTAAAAACACTCACTCTCATACAGCAGATGAAATTCTTTTAAAGGTGGATTTTTTATAATTTAAATATTAGGGTGGATTATTTATAAAATAATTCGATTTTAATTATGTAGTGTTTAATTAAAATAATTTAGGGTGGAATTTTTGTTCACTTAAATATTAGGGTGAATTTTTTTTAAAATAATTCGATTTTAACCAATTACTGAAAAAATATTTTCATTAAATATTTAAAAACACTTCCTTTTCAATCGATTATTTTCATGTGTCATTGTGTTTAATTTCAATTACGTTATGCATTATTCTATGGGGAGTATTCAACTTCTGCATTTGTCAAGGATTTTACGGAACTACCGTTAAAATAAAGACGTGACACACGAAACTACCGTTTATGGATCCATCTATAAACGGTAGTTTCGTGGATAAAGAAGTGACGCACGGAACTACCATTTATGGACCGTAATATTTATGTTAAAAAAAATCCACCCTGAAATTTTAAATTCACACGTGATGAGAGAATCGACGTTTTATGTTAAATGACCGGACAATTTCATTAAAAGATTGGCGTTTTAACATTCACATGTGACTTTTAAAGTTAGCCGCGTGCATTCTAAAGTACACGCCCAATTACTAAACATGACGTGTTAATATTAAAACACCGGTCTTTTAATGCAATCGTCTGGCTGTTAACTATAAAATGCCGCTTCTCTCACCACGTGTGAACTTAAAAGGTCACGTGTAAATGTTAAAATGCCAGTCTTTTAATACAATCGTCCAGCCGTATACCATAAAATGCCGCTTCTCTCATCACGTGTGAACTTAAAATTTCATGTGACATTCTACGGTCATATTTCACAAACTACCATTTATGGACCGTAATATTTATGTTAAAAAAAATCCACCCTAAAATTTTAAATTCACACGTGATGAGAGAATCGGCATTTTATGTTAAATGACTAGACGATTTCATTAAAAGATCGGCATTTTAACATTCACACGTGACTTTTAAAGTTAGCCGCGTGCGTTCTAAAGTACACGCCCAATTACTGAACATGATGTGTTAATATTAAAACGCCGGTCATTTAATGCAATCGTCAGGCCGTTTTCCCTAAAACGTCGCTTCTCTCATCACATGTGAACTTAAAAGGTCACGTGTGAATGTTAAAACGCCGATCTTTTAATACAATTGTCCGACCGTATACCATAAAACACTGCTTCTCTCATCACGTGTGAACTTAAAATTTCATGTGACATTCTACGGTCATATTTCACGAACTACCGTTTATGGACCGTAATATTTATGTTAAAAAAAATCCACCCTGAAATTTTAAATTCACACGTGATGAGAGAATCAGCGTTTTATGTTAAATGACCGGACGATTTCATTAAAAGATCAGCATTTTAACATTCACACGTGACTTTTAAAGTTAGCCGCGTGCATTCTAAAGTACACGCCCAATTACTGAACATGACATGTTAATATTAAAATGCCGATCTTTTAATGCAGTCGTTCGGCCGTTTACCATAAAACGCCGCTTCTCTCATCACGTGTGAACTTAAAAGGTCACGTGTAAATGTTAAAACTCCAGTCTTTTAATACAATCGTCTGGCCGTATACCATAAAATGCCGCTTCTCTCATCACGTGTGAACTTAAAATTTCACATGACATTCTACGGTCATATTTCACGAACTACCGTTTATGGACCATAATATTTATGTTAAAAAAAATCTACCCTGAAATTTTAAATTCACACGTAATGAGAGAATTGGCGTTTTATGTTAAATGACTAGACAATTTCATTAAAAGATCAGTGTTTTAACATTCACACGTGACTTTTAAAGTTAGCCGTATGCATTCTGAAGTACACGCCCAATTACTAAACATGACGTGTTAATATTAAAACGTCAGTCTTTTAATGCAATCGTCTGACCGTTTACCATAAAACGCTGCTTCTCTCATCACATGTGAACTTAAAAGTTCACGTGTGAATGTTAAAACGCCGGTCTTTTAATACAATCGTCCGGTCGTATACCATAAAACACCGCTTCTCTCATCATGTGTGAACTTAAAATTTCACGTGATATTCTACGGTCATATTTCACGAACTACTGTTTATGGACCGTAATATTTATGTTAAAAAAAATTCACCCTAAAATTTTAAATTCACACGTGATGAGAGAATCGACGTTTTATGTTAAATGACTGGACGATTTCATTAAAAAATCGGCATTTTAACATTCACACGTGACTTTTAAAGTTAACCACGTGTGTTTAAAAGTACATGCCCAATTACTGAACATAACGTGTTAATATTAAAACGCCGATCATTTAATGCAATCGTCCGACCATTTACCATAAAACGCTGCTTCTCTCATCACATGTGAACTTAAAAGGTCAAGTGTGAATGTTAAAACGCCGGTCTTTTAATACAATCGTCTGGCCGTATACCCTAAAATGCCACTTCTCTCATCACGTGTGAACTTAAAATTTCACGTGACATTCTACGGTCATATTTCATGAACTACTGTTTATGGATCGTAATATTTATGTTAAAAAAAATCCACCCTAAAATTTTAAATTCACACGTGATGAGAGAATCGACGTTTTTTGTTAAATGACTAGACGATTTCATTAAAAGATCGGTGTTTTAACATTCACACGTGACTTTTAAAGTTAGCCACGTGCGTTTAAAAGTACACACCCAATTACTGAACATAACATGTTAATATTAAAACGCCGATCTTTTAATGCAATCGTCCGGCCGTTTATCATAAAACATCGCTTCTCTCATCACGTGTGAATTTAAAAGGTCACGTGTGAATGTTAAAACACCGGTCTTTTAATACAATCGTCTGACCGTATACCATAAAACGCTGCTTCTCTCATCACGTGTGAACTTAAAGTTTCACGTGACATTCTACGATCATATTTCATGAACTATATGCATATGTGGCAGTTATTTAACTAACTATATCCATTCACATTACTTCTCCGAACTATTACAAATAGTAAACATATTTAATCTAATAAGTTAAACATTTAAAACACTTAGTCAAACATTCGAGTGCTAATTAATTTAATCTAATAAGTTAAACTATACCCCTTCGAATATTAAGTTGAGGGCCACGCTGTACAACGCACGCGACTAACTTAAAAAGTCACGTGTGAATGTTAAAATGCCAGTCTTTTAATACAATCGTCCGGTCGTTTACCATAAAATGCCGCTTCTCTCATTACGTGTGAACTTAAAATTTCACGTGACATTCTACGGTCATATTTCACGAACTTATACAAACAACTCAATCACTTGAAATAACAATTTAATCACTTATACAAACAACTCAATC
>JAMKPZ010003236.1:0-18679 GCA_024699675.1 Amphibolis antarctica
TTCAACCAAAGGACATCAGTTTCCTTCCACCGAGGTCATACAACCTCGCCTAGGGAGGGGCATTCTATTGACCCCCATGCATAAATAGGTCGATCGGGTGGCCAGCCAACTCGCCACCGACATGTCGGTATCCAACCCCGACAGCTGGCTCCCTATAGGCCCAGGCGTAAACAGGCCGATCAGGCAGCCAGCCAGCTCCCTATTGGCCAATGCGTAAACAGGCCGATTAGGCGGCCAACCGGCCCACCACCTACATGCCGGTACCCAACCTAGGCAGCTGTCTCCCTGTCGACCCATGCTTAAATAGGTTGATCGGGCGGCATGCCGATATCCAACCCTAGCAACCGCCTCCCCCGATTCCCCAAGCTAAGTACACATGCTCCACCATTTTGGGGTGGCCGAGTAAAACCAACCAGCTGACTACCAGCACACCGGTAAAATGCCTCAATGGCCGACCTTTAACTCTCCCACCAATGTGCAGGTACGTTCATCGACACGCCTAGTCTGACCTTTGGGATAAACACATGGCAGCCAAACTCCTAGCCAGTGCAAAGCTCCAGCTATCTGCTACAGCCTATTTCCCTGAATCACCAACTAAAAAATTTCTGGCAGACCCCGATCCCAACCAACCGGCATCCAGCTAACACACTACAACTGCCGACTAGCTACCTTAAAAGGCAAGTCAAATCGATTAGAAAGATACGATGAGATTTAATCACTTAAATCGCACAATCAATCAATCACATCGACTGCGTGATTGAATTGAGACATACGCCAGGTTTCCATCCACGAGTCCCCCAAAGAAGGAAGGTAATCCCTTATAAAAAAGGGGACCTTCCACCCCATTAGAGCAGGCTTGGACCCCTTTTGAAGGAGACTCGTTCGGACACTGTTGACGCTCTACAGATGCTTCGCACGGCTTTTCAGATGACTAGTTGAAGGTTCTGAAGGAGAAGAGCTGTTCGGAGCCCCGACACCCTCTCGCCACACTGGAGCGAGGACTTCTGATCACCGACGATGACTCCCTACAAGTAAGCCCCTCCTTCCTCGTCATTTTACGTACGATTTAGTGACATTTTTCTCAAGCCCCAACCATGCTGGACCTTCCCCATGCAAGGGAAAGGTCAGAGGACATGCCCGGGTGTCATTCAAAAGGGTGAATCTACCTAGTACGATCGAGTTCGGTTCGATTGCAATCCTCCTGTCAGGCCCTTTTATGTGGAAATTCGCAGTTTCCCTATGTGTTTTACACATTTTATCCGTTTCCTGCATATCTCACCGGGAGGAGTAAGACTACCCTCCCGGTGCCCCGGAAAGACTTTTGGGATGATGCTGCCAGCATGCATCCTTGCTGGCATCGGCCGTTCGGGCATATGAGCATGTACGGCCCTATGGTTCCTGATCTCCAGGAGGAGTAAGACTACCCTCCCGATGCCCCAGAAAGACATCCGGGATGATGCCGCCGGCATGCATCCTGGCCGGCGTTGGCCGTTCGGGCGTACACGTACGGACCTACGGTTCTCGATCTCTGGGAGGAGTGCGACTACCCTCCCGATGCCCCGAAAAGACTTTCGGGATGATGTTGTCAGCATGTGTCCTAGCCGACGTCGGCCATTCAGGCGTACGAGTATGTATAGCCCTACAGTTCCCAATCTTTGTGAGGAATAAGGCTACCCTCTCGATGCCCCAGAAAGACTTCTGGGAAGACACCGTCGACATGCATCCTTGCCAACGTCGACCATCTAGGTGTAAGAATATGTACACCTAGGTGGTTCCTCATCACCCTGACTGTTGTGGTTTTTTGTTTTTAGAGCCATAGGGAGACTGGGATTGCCCGGGCTATTTGGGGGTGCCTGACACCTTCCCTAATAGTACCCTGAGCCCTGTATCCAGTTCTCTCATGTTTCGTATATCGTTACACAATTTCATGTCATCGTTGTGGTTTTATTGTTTCGATGGTGGAAGGACACTTCCCCATCCGGTTTTCTTTGTTTTCTACCCAAAAATAAGGTGGCGACTCTATTCAACGAGCCATCCATTGCATACCCAACCAGGGCTCATCACGGCCACTACCTTCAGCTAGGTCGGCACCCGGTGTCTCAAACAGACGCCCAACCTGCCGACCAAGAGGCCAGCTCCCCATGGCTGTATGTGACAAGCACGTCATGCACCCAACCAGGGCTCATCATGGCCGCTGCCTTCACACAGGCCGGCCACCAGCGTCTCAGACCGACACCCTGCCAACTGATCGTGTGGCCAGCTCCTCGTGGCTGTACGTGACAAGCACGTCATGTACCCAAGCGGGGCACATCACAGCCGCCACTTGCAGACAGGTTGACCACTAGTGTCTCAGACCAATGCCCAGCCAGCTGACAGAGAGGCCAGCTCCCCGTCGCCATACGTGACAAGCACGTTATGTACCCGACTGGTGCTCATCTCGGCAAATGCCTTCAGAAAACTTGGCCACCAGTGTCTCAGATCGACGCCCTGCCAGCTAACCGAGAGGCCAGCTCCCTGTGGCTATATGTGACAAGCACGTCACATACAGAACCAGGGGTTATCACGACCGGCGCTTTCAGATAGGCCGGCCACCGACGTCTCAAACCGATGCGCCACCAGCTGACCGAGAGGCCAGCTCCCCACGGCCGTATGTGACAAGCATGTCGCGTACCCGATCGGGGCTCATCACTGCCATTGACTTCAGACAGGCCGGCCACCGACGTCTCAGACCGATGCCCCACCAGCTGACCGAAAGGCTAGCTCCTCGTGGCTATACGTGATAAGCACATCACGTACCCAACTGAGGCTCATCACGACCGTTGCCTTCAGCCAGGCTGGCCCCAGATTTCTCAAACAGATGCCCTGCTAGCTGACCGAGAGGCTAGCTCCTGAACCGGGGCATATCACGGCCGCCAACTTTGGCCAGGCCGGCCCCTAGTGTCTCAGACCGACGCCCTGCCAGCTGACTGAGAGGCCTGCTCCCCGTGGCCGTATTTGACAAGCATGTCACGTACCCAACCAAGGCTCATCACAGCCACCGCCTTTAGATAGGCCGGCCACCGGTGTCTCACACCGATGCCACACTAGCTGACTGAGAGGCTAGCTCCCCATGGCTGTACCTGACAAGCATGTCACGTACCCAACCGGGGCTCATCACGACCGCCGCCTTCAGACAGGCTGGCCACCGGTGTCTCAGACCGATGCCTTGCTAGCTAACTGAGAGGCCAACTCCCTGTGGCTATACCTGACAAGCACGTCACATACCCGATCGGCGCTCATCACGGCCGCCGCCTTCAGACAGGCTAGCCACTAGTGTCTCAGACCGAAGCCCTGCCAACTGACCAAGAGGCCAGCTCCCCATGGCTGTACCTGACAAGCACGTCACGTACCCAACCGAGGCTCATCACGACTGCCGCCTTCAAACAGGCTGGCCACTGATGTCTCAGACCGATGCCCTGCTAGCTAAGTGAGAGGCCAGCTCCCTGTGGCTGTACGTGACAAGCACGTCACATACCCGACCGGCGCTCATCATGGTCGCTGCCTTTAGACAAGCCAGCCATCGGTGCCTCAGACCGACACCTTGCCAACTGACTAAGAGGTTAGCTCCCCGTGGTTGTACGTGACATACACGTCATGTACCCGACTGTGGCTCATCACGGCGACCGCCTTCAGATAGGCTAGCCACCGATGTCTTAGACCGATGCCCTACCAGCTAACTGAGAGGCCAACTCCTTGTGGCTGTACTTGACAAGCATGTCACATACCTGACCGAGTCTCATCACGGCCGCCACCTTCAGACATGCCGGCCACCAGCATCTTAGATCGATGCCCTACCAGCTGACCGAGAGTCCAGCTCCCCATGGCTATACATGACAAGCACGTCACGTACCCAACTAGGGCTCATCACGGCCGCCGCCTGCAGACAAGCCGGCCATCGGTGTCTTAGACTGACGCCCTGCCAACTGACCGAGAGGCCTGCTCCCCATCGCCGTACAAGACAAGCACGTCACATACCCGATCGGGGCTCATCACGGCTGCCACCTTCAGACAAGCTAGCCACCGGCGTCTCAAACCAACACCCTGCCAACTAATCGTGACACCAGCTCCCCATGGCTGTACGTGACAAGCACATCTTGTACCCGACCGGGGCTCGTCACGGCCGCCGCCTTCAAACAGGCCAGCCACCGGTGTCTCAAACCGATGCCCCGCCAGCTGACCGAGAGGCCAGTTCCCTGTGGCTGTACATGACAAGCACGTCACGTACCCGACCAATGCTCGTCACAGCCGCCGCCTTCAAACAGGCCAGCCACTGATGTCTTCATCTGACTCTCCACCGACTGACCAAGAGGTTAGCTCCAGACAGGTATGCTCCTTTCCTCGGTGAATCCCCTCACATGACTCACATGTCGCAGTATGCACGTACGATAGGCAGGTCCCTCCTTCCGATCATCCTGCCACATTGATGCTGGGAAGGAAGAGGGTCGACAAGGTTAGCCAAACCGTCATCTCAAAAATTGGCACAGTTTTCGGGTATCCATCCACTGGAAAGTACTCATGCCCCCTCCATGTCACCACCACAAAACATCCGGGTCACCGTCCTCTAGAAGAAACACCAGGAAGCCGGCAAACATCTTGGCCCTCATCCACAGCCTATTGCCCCAATACTTACCCACTCCACTGTCCAACCGCCCATCCACCGATTGCCGCGTCTCATGTACCTGGTAGCCACATCCACGGTCGATGGTGAGAATAGTTTGTAGCAGTAGGTGGCATATCCAGCTCAAGACATGCTATCCAAACCTTTGGGATGAACTACCAACCCCAGGAGTGACACCAACTACATCCGGGTTTCTACATCAAAAACCCAAGTAGCCAACTTATTTAACTCTGACGGCATCAAGGCAAAATAGAGTGAGTAATCTAGGTTTGTCCTTATCTCCATGGTTTTTGCCGATTCCAAGTGGTTATGTAGTATCGGTGGAAGATCACTTCTCCCCTCGAATGAGTATCCAACCACCCATTTTTACCTAGCCCGAGTGCCACCTAACAATGAGGGAGACCACAAACTTCAGCTCCCTCAAGGTAAGGTATTCCCCTTGGACCCAACCGCGACAATATCAAGTTATTCTGCTTGCCAATACATCCGCAAAAAAAAATAGAGAAAAAGGAAAAAAAAAAGAGAAGAAAAAGTTACTTGTTGCTGAGTCCTTAAAGCATATGGACTCCTGTGTAAGGGAAGGGTAGATTTTAGGATTCTACTGGCTGTTGGCAGTCCTATACCTGACTTGTCGCAATTGACCAAGTATTCCCTTCTTTTAGGGCTTCGCAACCCATCAAAGTCCGCCAATACATTTGGGTGCCGGAACCCATTTTCCAACACCCACTTCTTCCTTTTTCTCTTGTCCTAGGGCTTGAAATCCCAACTAAGTTGTCAAGACAGGGCTTGGCATCCCTCACAGAAGACTTGCTGGTAGCTACATCCTCAGCAGCATTGGGCTTGCCATCTCGCTGAAAGTCGCTTCCACCCCTGGGTTCCGATGCCCACATTTCCGGAACCCGCACTTTTCTATCCATCATCTTTGCACCCCAGAGTGAACTTGTGAGGAAGAATCAGCATAACTATGGGCAGAAGGATAGCTTTTAGATCTCTCCTCTCAAGCTATCTTGATTGCCTTAGGGTCGCTTCCACTGGACAAAGGAACCACGTTTCCAAATGCACCCATGTGAATGTCCAGTGGTCCCTTTCTGTTGTGAGGTGAGTCACCTTTCATTCCCCTATAGGTTCGGATAGCACCATTGAGTCGGGACAGCAACCTTGTGCGGACTCCATCATAGATAGCCACTTGAAAGATCCCCTCACCTTTTCCATGCCACTATTCCTAAAACATCGGTGAATAAGTTTGGCACCCACTATTTTACAGAACCAACAAGGCGAGACATGAGAGGAATGGCTACGAGGGAATGTCTCAACACCTGCACACATTGTTTATACACAGATAAGGGGAAGAAACAACACTTCTTCCCCACCCTCGGAAACTAACATACGAATGAGTGTGCAAGTAAACAAGCCAGTCGGGTAAATCAGTCGGCTGCTGCCTAAGAGACGTGGTTACCCATGGATGGCCGGCACCCTGGCCACATCCAGATTAGTCCTTGTAGGAACAAAGGTAAAACTAATCAATCGGGGAGGGAATAGCAGGCTGTTCGGTATCATCAACCGAAAACTGCCATAACAATCTGGCTTATGCCAATGCTTGGCACTTCTGCCATGGTATGAATGCCCTCTCCGTATCACTACCTTGCACCTTACAAGCATACACGCACAAGTTCTTGGGTACACAATCCATAGGAAATATTTCATTAAATACAATTGATACTATTTAGATAATTCCTTAGATTACAGACGCGAGACAACAGGCTGTGGGTACATAAGGTCAGTCTACGTCACTGTCTGTCCGGCACCCGAACCTCTGCCGCTCAAACCTCTGGTGCTCCCGTTTGATCTCCTGGGCCTCCATCCACTCTAGCAAGCCAACTAGCCGGTCCTCACGGTTCATCAGTCGCACAAGGATGTCATCTCAGGCGCTTAGGTGGTCCATCACCGTGCGCAAATAGTCACTCAGCAGGGACTCCATGGTAGATGCACCGATAGCCACACTCTGACCCGAAACTCCACCTGCGAATGGCGAAGCAGCAGTAGAAGCAGTCAGCCGACGCCTGGTCGATGGCTCGGTAGAGCTGGACCGCTTTGAAGCAAGCCTCTCATAATGGCCAAGATCGACCACTGTGATGGGTTAGGTCAAGAGTGGGACATTCTGCCGGTCGCCGGTCGAAACGCACAGGAAGCCTGCCAACTCGACCATGGCCTCGCCAAACAGCAACTGGTTAGGAGGCCGCCGACCTGGGTAGACCACGCTCCGCATCTGGCGTCGGACTGCCACCGCCCAGTTCACATGGCAACCAGTTACCACCACGAAAGTGGCGAGGTAAGTCACCACTCTAATCTTGTCCCAATGTCCCCCCTTCGACAGGATCGGGTTGTTGAGGATAAAGAAGACGAGGTGGGCGATCGGGTTCAAGTCACGCACCTTGACCACCCATTGGTCCAAGCCGGCTTCTGTGGCAATTGCCACGTTGATGTCACCGATGCTCCAAGGGAGGCTCGGTAGAGGGGCAAAGACATCTAGGCCGGTGAAGTGGAGGCCCAACACCTTGAACAGGAGCGCGTTAGAGAGTTCCGCTGGCCCTGCCTAGAGGCCGAGAATGAGTTGCGACTCCACCTCAGACAGGTTGGAGTACATCTTGGCCACCAGGCCGGTGACGGTCTCCACGTGGCGGAAATCCCAAACGAATGGGAGCAAGCCCTGTGTGGTGAACAACTGCTCCCCATCTGGCGACTGGTCGAAATCAACTGGCCTGCCGTATAAAACATTCCTTAGGGCCAGGAGATCATCCACTGGGAGCACCAACTCTTGGTCGGTGTCAGGAGGCAAGACGCCTTCGGTTGCCACCTCATCGCAATCGGTTGCCGTGCGATACCAAGGGAGCGCCATGCAGATTGATTCCACATCTGAGGCTGCGTCGTCAGGCATTACCGGTGGCATGTTAGAAGACCCCAGGAGGAGCCATTGCCTCTCAACCAACATCTTGCGACGCGTCCGACGCCGTAAGCTTTGGAGAGGAGCCTCCATCGACGCCTCGCCTTCCACGTCATTCTCTAGCGGATGAGAACTGAAGGCGTTGGAGTCCCCACGGCACTCCGATAGCCACCATTGGAAAATGGCCTCAGTAGAAGGGGAGTCACACTCGCCGTCAATAAGCAGGTAGATAACCTGTAAACAAACAGCCTCTACCTGATCGGGACAGGTGAGCTCCTCTGCCGATAGATCCTTTAGCGACGGGGGCAAAGTCTCAAGCCACTGTCGCACAGACATGGCAGCTGACCGTCGGACGTGGCCCGTGACATTCTTGGTCCTAGGCATTGGAACGTGTAATGAAGAAGGATTAACATTGAAGAAAAGGAAGGGCGAAGGAAAAATGGGGAGAAGAAACCAGCGAAGGAGAAAATGAGAAGAAGAGATGAAAAATTTCAGACACCTTCACCTCCCTATTTATTGGCAAACGAGACCACCCGGATGCCGGCAACCCAGGTGGCAGATGGTTCAAAATTTGGCTGAATGGAAACCAAGGAAAGCATGACGTGACTATTCACTGCGCCAATGACCAGCTTTTGGATGCAGCATGTGACGGCTTTCCACCTTAGCCCCTGGCTGCTGGCACCCACAAGGTGGATGCCGTGCAAGTAGCTGGCTGAGCCGAAAACCCAAGGAAAGCATGACGCGACTATTCACTGCGACAACGACCAACTTTTGGATGGAGCACGTGAAGGCTTTCCACCTCAACACCCGGCTACCGGCACCTACAAGGTGGCTACCATGCAAGCAGTCGGTTGAGCCCAAGAACCAAGGAAAGCATGACATGACTATTCACTACGCAATTGACTAGCTTTTGGATGCAACACGTGAAGGCTTTCCACCTCGGCACCCGGCTGCCAGCACCTACAAGGTGGCTGCCCTACAAGCAGCCGGCTGAGCCCAAGAACCAAGGAAAGCATGACTAGCTTTTCGACGTGATGTGTGATAGCTTTCCAACTCAACACCTGGTTGCCGACACCTACAAGGTGGTTGTCGTGCAAGCAGCCAACTGAGCCAAAAACCAAAGGAAGGCACGATGCGATGTCACCCTATGCCAAGGTAATATCCAATGGTCAAAAGTGATAAAGGTGATGAGATGACCAATTGCAAAGATTCCTGACAAGATGACCCATTGCAAAGATTCCTGACGACGACCGACTCGACCAAGGCATCTTCCTGTTTCAAAATCGGGAGTATAAGCCCAACTCCACTTTCAAGGCATCTTCTGGTTAGGCGATCGGGAGTGTAAGTCCACACTACCATGGCAACTCTCAGTTAAGATACCGAAAGTATAAGTCCAGTTATCCCAGTTCAGGGCAAATCCTCTCTGAACCTCTCAAGATTTTTCCTAACACACCTTCCAAGAAAGTTTATTTCATGGGGAATGGATATTCACAAAGAATGAAGCCGCACACTATCTATCACCTATGCATGGAGGGTCATTCAACCATAGGACATCGGTTTCCTTCCACCAAGGTCATACAACCTCGCCAAGGGAGGGGCATTCTATTGACCCCCATGCTTAAAAGGGCCGATCGGATAGTCAGCCGGCCATCCACCGGCCATCCGCCAGCCATCCACCGGCATGCCGGTATCCAACCCCGGCAGCTGGCACCAGGTTGACCCCATGCTTAAGAAGGCCTATCGGGTAGTCAGCCGGCCATCCACCGGCATGCCGATATCTAACCCCGGCAGCTGGCTCCCTAGACTCCCCCAACAAAGTGGACATGCTCCACCCTTATTGGGTGGCCAGGTTAAATAAGCTGGCTGACTACCGGCACACCATTAAAACACCCCGGTGGCCGACCTCTAACTCTCTCACCAATGTGCAGGTACGTTCGTCAAAATGTCGGGTCTGACTTCTGGGAAAAAACACACAGTAGCCAAATCCCCAGCCAACACAAAGTCCCAGCTATCCACTACAACCTATTCCCCCGAATCACCAGCTAAATTCCTGGCAGACCCCGATCCCAACCAACCGGCATCCAGCTAACACACCCCGGCTGCTGGCTAGCCACCTAAAAAGGCAATTTGAATCGATTGAAAAGATACGACAAGATTTAATCGCTTAAATCTCACAATCAATCAATCACGCCGATCACGTGATTGAATCACGATATATGCGAGGTTTCCATCCCGGGATCACCTAAAGAAGGATGGTGATTCCCTATATAAAGGGGGCCCTCCGCTCCCTTTATGGATGGCTACTTGTTGGAGGTTCTAAAGGAGGAGAGCTACTTGGAGCCCAGACGCCCTCTCACCGCACCAGAATGAGGACTTCTGACCACCATTGATGACTCCCTATAGGTAAGTTCCCTCACCCTCTACCATCGTACGTATGATTTAGCCTCGTTTTTCCCAAATCTCGACCATGCTAGACCTTCCCCACGCAAGGGAAAGGTCGGAGGACATGCTTAGGTGTCATTCCTTCGGATACACTTCCGAAGGTACCGATAGCCTCCCTCCTGGTCAGGTGAATCCACCTGATACAGTCGAGATCAGTTCAGTCGTGACTCCTTCATCGGGTCTTTTTACATGAAAGCTCATGTTTTCTTACATATTCTACGAATGCATCATTGAGTTTTCACATCCTTTTTCTTTAAAACGACTAGCTATCGTCAAACACATCATCTCTGCTTAGAGATGACCGTCTCCTCGAAGGTGTCCACCTCTCCTGTCTCTCAGGACTACGTGTAGAAATCTCTACACCCTGAGGTTGAGGTGGAAATCGAGTGAACATCCGATCCCAGACTTGGATATCCGGTACGCCGACAAGTAGACCCACCAAACTTCTGGCTATTCAGCCAGAAGTCTGTTATGGGGGCTACAACATCCATATTTACGTTTTCATATGTTTTACGCTTACCTCACCAGGAGAAGCAAAGCTGTCTTCCCAATGCCCCGGAAAGGCCTACGGGATGACACCATCGGCATGCATCATTACCGACGCTGGCTGTCTGAGTGTATGAGTACGTACACTCTGACGGTTCCCTTTTATCGGGAGTATAAGCCCAACTCCACTTTCAAGGCATCTTCTAGTTAGGCGATCGGGAGTGTAAGTCCACACTACCATGGCAACTCTCGGTTAAGATACCGAAAGTATAAGTCCAGTTATCCCAGTTCAGAGCAAATCCTCTCTGAACCTCTCAAGATTTTTCCTGACACACCTTCCAAGAAAGTTTATTTCATGGGGAATGGATATTCACAAAGAATGAAGCCGCACACTATCTATCACCTATGCATGGAGGGTCATTCAACCCTAGGACATTGGTTTCCTTCCACCAAGGTCATACAACCTCGCCAAGGGAGGGGCATTCTATTGACCCCCATGCTTAAAAGGGCCGAACAGATAGTCAGCCGGCCATCCACCAGCCATCCACCAGCATGCCGGTATCCAACCCCGGCAGCTGGCACTAGGTTGACCCCATGCTTAAGAAGGCCTATCGGGTAGTCAGCCGACCATCCACCAGCATGTCGATATCTAACCCCGGCAGCTGGCTCCCTAGACTCCCCCAACAAAGTGGACATGCTCCACCCTTATTGGGTGGCCAGGTAAAATAAGCTGGCTAACTACCGGCACACCATTAAAACACCCCGGTGGTCGACCTCTAACTCTCTCACCAATGTGCAGGTACGTTCGTCAAAACGTTGGGTCTGACTTCTAGGAAAAAAACACACAGTACCCAGATCCCCAGCCAACACAAAGTCCCAGCTATCCACTACAACCTATTCCCCTGAATCACCAGCTAAATTCCTGGCATACCCCAATCCCAACCAACCGGCATCCAGCTAACACACCCCGGCTGCTGGCTAGCCACCTAAAAAGGCAATTTGAATCGATTGAAAAGATACGACAAGATTTAATCGCTTAAATCTCACAATCAATCAATCACGCCGATCGCGTGATTGAATCACGATATATGCGAGGTTTCCATCCCAGGATCACCAGAAGAAGGATGGTGATTCCCTATATAAAGGGGGCCCTCCGCTCCCTTTATGGACGGCTACTTGTTGGAGGTTCTAAAGGAGGAGAGCTACTTGGAGCCCAGACACCCTCTCATCGCACCGGAATGAGGACTTCTGACCACCATTGATGACTCCCTATAGGTAAGTTCCCTCACCCTCTGCCATCGTACGTATGATTTAGCCTCATTTTTCCCAAGTCTCGACCATGCTGGACCTTCCCCACGCAAGGGAAAGGTCGGAGGACATGCTCAGGTGTCATTCCTTCAGATACACTTCCGAAGGTACCGATAGCCTCCCTCCTGGTCAGGTGAATCCACCTGATACAGTCGAAATCAGTTCGGTCGTGACTCCTTCATCGGGTCTTTTTACATGAAAGCTCATGTTTTCTTACATATTCTACGAATGCATCATCGAGTTTTCACATCCTTTTTCTTTAAAACGACTAGCTATCGTCAAACACATCATCTCTGCTTAGAGATGACCGTCTCCTCGAAGGTGTCCACCTCTCCTGTCTCTCAGGACTACGTGTAGAAATCTCTACACCCGGAGGTTGAGGTGGAAATCGAGTGAACATCCGGTCCCAGACTTTGATATCCGGTACGCCGACAAGTAGACCCACCAAACTTCTAGCTATTCAGCCAGAAGTCTGTTATGGGGGCTACAACGTCCATATTTACGTTTTCATCTATTTTACGCTTACCTCACCAGGAGAAGCAAAGTTGTCTTCCCAATGCCCCGGAAAGGCCTACGGGATGACACCATCGGCATGCATCATTACCGACGCTGGCTGTCCGAGTGTATGAGTACGTACACTCTGACGGTTCCCTTTTATCGGGAGGAGCAAAGCTGCCCTCCCGATGCCCCAGAAAGGCTTCCGAGATGAGGCTGCCAGCATGCATCCTTGCCGGACCTAGCCAAACAAGGAACATGAACTCTTGTCCCCTGTCGGAGAGGTGGAATATGACACGGTAACCGGTACCTTTAGTCGATAATCTGGTGTCCCAGCCGGCTGCCTCACCTGACCTTCAGCTCTTTAGCCGAATGGTCCGTAATGGTGACCACTTTGTCTTTCTCTCTCCCATTTATCGTCAGACCCCGTGTGAATCCTCGCATTGGTCGCTTTTTACTAGAAGGAATAAGACTATTCCTCCCGATGCCCTGGAAAGTCTTCCAGGATGAGGCCATGTTTTACCAGACTAATTGTCGTGGTTTTCCATCTTAGAGCCAACACTCATTCAATTAAACCATTACAAAGAAATTAAATGTTTTATGAACACACTTGTTTCAGTTGTGCAATTTTATGAGTTGCATTCTTCTTTTAACTCTTCCTTCATTAATTCATCAAATTGTATTTATCTTTAAAATTCATTCGAGTTATAACCTTTAATCTCACTCAGATGGTTAACATTTTTTAATTTCAGTAAACCTTATACTTAACAATTGCATTTTCTAGCAAACAAGATCATATTTGGTTCGCAGGGCCGTAACCCTTGCATAAGTCCGTGGGTAAAACAAATAACCATCAAACTTACACAAGGCTTATCCCCACAGTATTTTACATTCTTTCTTCTTCTTCTTTTAAATTTTTTTTTAAAATTTTGTGTTGTAGTTCGAGGGTAAATAGGACAACCCTTGAACTTACTCCAAGGGTAAATGAGATAACCCTCGGAGTAGGTTCTTCTATTATATTTTAACATTATGATATAGCTCAAGGGTAAACAGGACAACCCTTGAGTGGCTCTGAGGGTAAATAGGATAACCCTCGAAGTGACTCCAAAATAGAGCATAGTAGCAGTTTGACTAGAAATTTTTACAAACACTATATACTGTATTATATTATTTTGTTTTTTTTTTTTTTTTGTATTCTTTTACTCTCCTTCTAAATCAACTAACTCCACCTCTTTTCACTCTGAAAATTTTAGAAAATGTTTTAATCTTTGCCCACTAACTTTAAAAATTTCATTACTTTGTGGATCTTCCAAATCAACTGCTCCATAATGATAAACATATTTAACAACAAACAGACCAGTCCATCTAGACTTCAACTTTCCTAGAGAAGAGTGTAGTCGTGAATTATATAATAAAACTTCTTGTCCTTTTTCAAATATTCTGTGTAAAATTCTTTTATCATGCCATGCTTTCATCCTTTCTTTAGCTATTTTTTAACTTTCATAGGCCATATTTCTTAATTCCTCTAATTCCATTAATTACACTGTCTATTACTACCTGTAGTTTTTATACTTAAGTTTAGTTGCTTAAGTGCCCATAATTCTTTATGTTCTAATTCCACAAGTAAATGACAAGCCTTTCCATATACTAATTTATATGGAGTTGTCCCTAATATTGTTTTATAAGTTGTTCTATATGCCAAAGAGAATCATCTAGCTTATCAAACCAGTCCCTCCTAGTGGTGTTTACCATTTTTTCTAAGATTCCTTTAATTTTCTTGTTAGCACTTTCAACTTGTCCATTGGTTTGAGGATGGTAAGGGGTAGCTAACCTATGTAACACTCCATATCTTTTCAATAACTTCTCAAAGTTTTTGTTAGAGAAATAAGTTCCAAAATGTCCTCTAGTAAGTTGATCATGACAACATTGATTGAGTTTCTATTTTTGGGATACATCTCCTTACAATCTGATCAAGGCATTGCTTAAATAGGTAAGGATCATCCCAAAAGAAATATTTAACCCTCGAAAAGAACATTTTCTTGTCTAAACTGGACCAGTCATGAGGTACTAAACCCGTATCTAAATAATTAACTATATCAGCATTCCATGGGCAGGAATTTAGCATGAACAATTGCACATCTAGAAATGTGTCATCTACTAGCGAATTAGACAAGAATGAAGCATCTAACTTTAACATATGATCTACCACAGTATTTTCACATCATTTCTTATCCTTAATTTCCAAATCAAACTCTTGCAATAACAAAATCCATCTTATAAGCCTTGGTTTAGCATCTTTTTTAACTAACAAATACTTAAGTGCTGAATGATCAATGTAAATGATAGTGTGACTACCTATTAGATAAGACCTAAACTTTTCTAAGGCAAATACCACTTCTAGAAATTCTTTTTCAATTACACTGTAATTAATTTGTGTTTCGTTCAATGTCTTACTAGCATAATATATTACTCTTGGTAGTTTGTCTAATTTTTGACCCAAAACTGCACCTACTGCATAGTCTGATGCATCACACATTAATTTAAAAGGTTGAGACCAATCAGGTGCATAGACTATAGGTGAAGTGGTCAAGGCTTCTTTAAGAAAATTAAACACTTTCGTGCATTCCACATTAAATTCAAATTGTGCATTCTTAATTAATAATTGAGTTAAAAGTTGAGCAATTTTACTAAAGTTTTTTATAAATATTCTATAAAAACCACCATGTCCTAAAAATGCTCTTATATCTTTAACTATTCTAGGAATAGGTAAATTAGATATTAATTCCACTTTTGCTTTAGCAAATTTTATGCCTTTAGCAGAAATAACATGTCTTAAGACTATTCCCTGTTAACCATAAAATGGCATTTTTCCCAATTTAATACTAACTTTTTCTGTTCACATCTCTCTAACACTTTCTGTAAATTACTTAAACATTTTTCAAATGAGTCCCCATATATAGAGAAATCATCCACAAATACTTCTAAAAATTCATCTATAAAATCCGTGAAGATGCCTATCATACACCTTTGAAATGTAGCAGGTGCATTGCATAGCTTGAAAGGCATACAACTAAAGGAAAATGTTCCAAAAGGACATGTAAAATTTGTTTTCTCTTGATCCTCAAGTGAAATAGGGATTTGATTGTAACCTGAATAGCCATCTAGGAAATAATAATACTCATGCCTAGCTAATTTTTCTAACATTTGATCTATATAAAAGGCAGTGGAAAGAGATCCTTCCTAGTTGCTGCATTCAGTCTTCTGTAATCTATACAAACCCTCGAACCAGTTTGAACTCTTGTTGGAACTAATTCCTTATTGTCGTTCTTCACAACTGTTATCCCAAATTTTTTTGGTATTACCTGAATTGGACTCACCCAAGAACTATCAAATATTGGATAAATAATATCATTGTCTAACCATTTCAGAATTTCCTTTTCAACAACCTCTTTAATATTTGGATTTAATCTTCTGTGTGGTTGCCTAGCAGGTTGAATTTCAGATTCCTGATTAGTCCTATGTTGGCAAATAGTAGAACTTATACCTTTTATGTCTGACATCTACCATCCTATTTCTCCTTTATGCTTTCTCAACACTTTTAAAAGATTTTCTATTCATATTGATGTTAAATCAGAAGCAATAATGACTGGTAGATTCTCATTGTTCTCCAAAAATACATATTTTAAATTTTCTGGAAGTGGTTTCAGCTCAAGCACTGGGTATTCTGAAGTTAATGATTCTTTATCTTTTTCAAATTGTTCTTCATTTGCATCCATATTCTCAGTTTGCTCAGAGATTTCCTCTTTCAACATTTCTTCATTCGATATTACACATTTTTCAATATGATCTAATTCCTCTACATTTAAGTCTTCATCTATTTTAAAATTTTTGATTAGATTAACCTTAAAATGTTTAAGTTGAAGCTCTTTAAAATTCTTCTTAACCCCACTGAAAATATTCAGTCCTTTTTAGGACCTTCATAAGTGACACCAGATCTTAATATAATACTTACATCTTTTGTTTCTTCTTTTGACACATTATCTATCGTAAGAACACTAAAATCTCCTTTTGATTTAAGGGTGGCTAACACCTCAGGTGACTCTCCTATATTTTTGGAAATGGGGTTGTCCACAACCTTAGATGGTCCAACTGAACACTCTCTTACCAAATAGTCAAGTAATTCATACCCTTCTCAGATTTGATCTTTTTCCTTAACATTTTCAACCTCTGGAACACTATAGAACTGATTTGGTGTGTGTTGCACAAGTGTTTATAGGTTCCTGCTGAAAATTTTCATCTTGTTCAGATAAATTAGAATTATTTATAAATAGGTCAATGGATCATTGAATTTCTTCTAACTTCTCCATATGATTAAATGCAGTTAAATCATTATACTGATTTTCTTCCATTACCTCAAATGGTTGTATGTTCTTCTCTGTATATGAAATATTTTCTAATGAATTTACCTCTTGATAATTATGATTTTCATTCAAGTTTGTCTAATTACAATCATTGTTTTCATATTCATTAAGCATCTTATTTTCTTTCATTTTCTATATTGATCATATCTATTCAGTAGTTTTTCAAATTCTTGTGATATTCTTTGATTAATATAATTCTGATCGATTCCAATATTAATTGGTAAATTATCTCTAGGATTTGTTATACCTATATTAGTACTTTGAACACTCTGATCTTCTTGTAAGATTGAACAATTTAAACAATTATCATTTTGTAATTCATTCAATCTGTTACTCTCTTCATTATTTCGTATTGTTTCATCTAGTTTATCTATTAATCACTGGATTTGTAATGATATATTTGATTGGTAATTTTGATTTTGATTTATATGATTATACTATAAATAATAATTCTGCATTCCTGAATTGCCATTACAGTCCCACAAATTAGAATTGTCATTCCAATTATAATTATTTTGAGAATTAACATTAAGTCCTTCTAAATCATGCTGTGAAGAGTAATCATTAAACTCCATAGGTAAATAATCTCCTCTAACATAATTAGAATAAATATAATCCTCATAACTAGTCCTTGGAACAATCCCAAAATCACCCCAATACGAGTTATATGAGTTCATTTTGAAATTCAGAATTTAAATACAAGACTCTACTCTAGAATAGCAGTAAGACTGTGAAATAAAATTTAATAACAAAAAATGCAAATAAATTCCATTGCAGCCCTAGCTAACACCAAAATAGCAAAAAGCAACACCAATTGCAAGAAATTAACAATCCGCAATGGCACCAAAAAATTGTTCTCGCTTTTACACAACACTTGTAATTCAGTTCTTATAAAAATTGTGTGTGAAATATTTTAATTCACCGGAAGTGCACGGGTTCAGATATAAGTAGCATGCAAATACAGGTTTGTCCATAGGGATTAGTTTTGCTTGGTGTTTAGCTAAATTGATGCATTCAATTAATGGAACAAATGATTAAATATCTTAAAAGCAATGTGACAGTTACCTTGTTCCACGCCAGATGAGTCATTTTCTAGTTTCTTTGATAGATTCAAGGCTTTACTGTCTCGTTGTCCCAACCATGGCATCGAAAAGGTGCATCAGTGCACAGCTATCTATGAAGGACTTAATACTTCGTCCAAGCAATTACTAGAATCGATGTATGCAGGAAGGTTCCTGTAATTCAATGAAGAAGAAGCTTGGATAGCTTATGGAAACCTGGCAGATCAGACTGCCCAATGGGCAAGTGCAGCATCGGAAGGAGCTTATGATAGGAGTCTTGGAGCCACCCTATCCTCACGAGGAACTCACTCAGTGGATCCCATGACTGCGATGGAAGCCCGTATGGCTGCACAGATGAAAAAGATGGAAGAAAAAATGGAAACTTGCTTGAAAATTGGAGGAAGTGGAAAGCAAGTTGTTCATAGTGTGCAGATCACATGTGACGTATGTGGTGTCATAGGACACACTATTGATCAATGCCCTTTGGTGGATGGTCCTCCCGAATCGGTATGTGCAATGCAGGGGAACAGAAGTAATTATAACTCACAGTACTATAATCCTAGTTGGAGGAACCATCCGAACTTCTCATGGTAGCAACAAGACTATCAAAATAAGGGAAGTGGATCCACCGGATATTCTGGGCCGCGCACATCTGGTGCTCAATCCTCTCAGCAGCCCTCTGGTGATTTTGAATCACGCCTATCTAAGCTAGAGAAGGGAGTTCGCTCGATGCTGAAGTTGATACCGATGATACATGAAAACTCACGAGCTCTACGGAATATTGAAGCTCATTTAGGACGTGTACCTTCGGGGCAGCAGACTTTTCCCAGCCAAGCCAACCCCAACCCCAAGACCGAGCAGGGTGGCG
>JAMKPZ010003237.1:0-11395 GCA_024699675.1 Amphibolis antarctica
GAAGGCAACAACTAACCAAGGGGTATATCTACTCAGAAAAAAAAGGTTAGCCAAGGGTACACACAGGACATGTAGCTTACAGAAAATATAACATCAAACAGAAATCTCGAAACCTAGAAGATGTAAGACAGATTACAATATGGTGGTGAAAATCTATGAAGGCAACAACTAACCAAGGGGTATATCTACTCAGAAAAAAAAGGTTAGCCAAGGGTACACACAGGACATGTAGCTTACAGAAAATATAACATCAAACAGAAATCTCGAAACCTAGAAGATGTAAGACAGATTACAATATGGTGGTGAAAATCTATGAAGGCAACAACTAACCAAGGGGTATATCTACTCAGAAAAAAAAGGTTAGCCAAGGGTACACACAGGACATGTAGCTTACAGAAAATATAACATCAAACAGAAATCTCGAAACCTAGAAGATGTAAGACAGATTACAATATGGTGGTGAAAATCTATGAAGGCAACAACTAACCAAGGGGTATATCTACTCAGAAAAAAAAGGTTAGCCAAGGGTACACACAGGACATGTAGCTTACAGAAAATATAACATCAAAGGATCCCTTTTGTATATAATTCAAACAAATAGAATGTGTTACTCAAAACAAGGAAAATGGAACATACCCTGGAAATGTGAACTCCTAAACTTCTATGGATGCCAGAGCATTGCATGCATATAAAAATGCCCAAATTCACACTAGCCCATCTTGGTCCCCTGTGAGAGAATGTGAATCGAGCTCAGTGGTCAGTATACACACACATGTGGTAATGGTCTTTCTTTGGAAGAAAAAAAAAAAACTGATGGTCATATTTATGTATCAATTTTAGAGTCCGTTGTATGTATTCAAGCTGTTGAAGAGTCTTTATTCGTTCCTGTTATTGTTACTTTATGACAGGCTTGTGGTATCATTGCTCATTAGGCCATTACGCAACTAACAGTTGAAGGGAAAACTGACATGTGTAACATCTCCACACACAGGAAGTAACACATTAGGTAAAGTAATCGGTTGCAAAGTGAAATAATCAAAGAGCATGCATATTCACGCATCACAGAAAAGTTTTATATATAAAAGACATGGTCCTAGATAAAGGGGAAAATATTGTTTGGCTTTTTTTGACATACTTGCATTTGCAATCTGCACATTCCCTGTTCTCAGGCAATTTGAGAAGCCCCTCAAGTATCTGCAAATAAATATAGATATAAAATTACACCAACATCAGGAAACTAATGGACCATTTTGTTGTTTTTTTGGAGCAGCAACAAAGAGAAATATACTAAAAACTGGTAAAACACAAAGGTGCCTACACAAACCGTAGGCAAACAGAAAACAAAAAAAAAAAAAAAAAAAACCTAAAGGCTTTAGAGGTGAAGCCCACTAGGACATAGAAACAAAGAAGCAAAAGACTCCAAGGAAAGACCAAAAATAATGAAAAGGAGAAATTCAAAACAATAAACTAATCTCACCACCACCACAAAGTGTGACACAAATGCTAAGACAAGCTCAGACGTCTAGATCATCCTGTGTGTCCTGTGCCCTCCATGATCTTATCAAACCTACTATGTACTCTGAAGCATTGGAAGATTTCTCTAGTCCTCTCCAACCTGCCCATCACTCCCAGAACCATGTCATATGCCTTTGCACCAGTTGATTTAGACCCAATCATGCACACTAAAATTTTCTGAATGAGGAGCAACCAAAGAATAAATCATTAATTTTCCTGATGGTCACCACAGAATCTGCATAAACTGGTTAGGTGGAAACCTCTTTCCTTAAGGAAGCATTCTATTGGGATGGTATTGTGTCATTCCGGCCAAGCAAAAAATCAAACTTTGGCAGGGATCCAATGCTTCCAGATAAACTTCAACTCTGCAAATATGACCATTGCAAAGGTTAACATCCAATGTAATGACTTGACTGTGAAGCTACGACCCTTGTTCTATTGCCATGCCTATGAATGGTCTTTGTAGAACTCAAAGAAGAGCAGTGAACATTGCAAGAGAAAATAATGCATTCGGATTTTTTGTATTGTGGGACATTGTTTAAGTGTTTTTTATCAGCCTTGTGTAGCCTCCATATATAGAGGCTTTATGTTTAGTTAATGATATATCCAACTTTCATCTATTCTCTTGTATTCTCACAGAAACAAAGATATAAAAGCAAGTTAGTGAGTATAAAATACCTTGCATTACCTAAATTTCTGTAGAATCAAAAATTCCACACTATCCTTGCCTTGAAGTGCTCATAGCTCGCTTTAACACTTGTATTGATGTGGGATGCAAGGGAGAACAATTCTGGGGAAAAAGATTCTAAAGACTCATGTCCCGCCCAACAATCTCTCCAAAAATCTATACCCCACCCATTCCCCATCACCAGTGTACTCTCACTCACTACTTTATTAACCTCTAGCACTTCCCCCCACTTGTTGGACATACGGGACACCCCTTCGTCCTCTTCTCGCTGCTCCACCCCACTTCTTCCTAAATCCTAATAATCTCTACCCACAAACAAGACCCGTGACTTTCTTTCAACAAAGTGCCACAGCCACTTCTCAAGACAAGACAGATTCACTGAGTGGAGTCTTTGAACACCAAGACCAGCCTCTCCTTTAAGTTGAGTACTCTTCCTCCAGGCCACCAGAAGTTAATCAGCCAAACAATCTTTCCTATCACCTTTCCATAAAAAAACTCTTTGGATTTGCTCCAATTGATTAACCAGACTCTGATCATCGACAAGTAATGAAATGGCAAATTTGCAAGGACACCGACTAATAAAGTCATCTTTCCCCATAGAATAAGAATCTCCCAACCCAACCAAACAGCTTCTGTTCAAATTTATCAATGACCGGCTGCCAATACCTGATTCTCAGCCTCTTCAGTACTTTATTGGAAATTTTCTACCTCTCAACTCATAAAAATTGCCACATTCTAAATGGTCTCGTCTGACAGTGCAATCCCTGTAATAGCTGTTTTGTGAAAGTTTACCTTCAACGCTGTGACCAGACTAAAAATCGGCGAGTACTCGAAAAGTTGGTAAGTAATTACCCTTTTAACATTTTTTTGAACCTTTCCACTTCAACTGTTGGTGTGACAACTTGAGCACTAAAATAGCAATCACATCATGGTATTACGACACAGACATGCGCAACACAATAAATCCCACTAGCACCGAAATCACACAAACACTATTCAAAAAAGGAAAACACAAACAGAATCGAAATTCTCGCCCCTCCCAGAGTACAAATCCCGCAACCAACAAAAGGAGAAGATTTTTACCAAGTCGCACGTGAATATCAGCTCCAGTAAAGTACGAAGCGAGGCCGAGAGCGGAGGACAACAAAGCAGCGAACGAACTTCAGAGAAGGTTCAGTAATATACCTTTTTGTGCCGGGCATTGAGCTCCTGGGTGACGGAAGCCTTATCATTCATAGCTTCCGCAGAAGAAGCGACGACCGGAAGGGGTGTGGGAGGCAACCAATTCGCTCTCCTCCTCCTCCTCCTCCTTCTCCTAGTCGTCTTCCTCCTGCACCTGTCACCAGAGATGTGAACATGCGAGGGAGAGAGACGCGGCGTGTTCGTAACGAAGGCGACTCGATGTTTAAAAATCCATCACAAAATTAATTTAATTGACGACGAGTAAAAAGTTTTTTTAATATATTAAATTTAATTTATTTCTTATATTTATCGATATAAAATTATTTTAACATTCTTTCTTATTTAGAATTTATTTTTAATTTTTTTATATTTATAAGTATTCACTATAATAAATGAATTTTTTTACTCCACAGTTAACTATATTTATCTAAAAATTAATTGATAATAAATAAATTATATATATATATATATTAAATTTAATTTATTACCGACATTTATACTATTTTAACAAAGCCGTGATAAGTTTGGCGAACGTGTCCCGGCGGTCGTTGCTGAATCGTGGTGGGGTTTTTTTTAAAAGAAAAAAGAAAGAAAAGAAATTACCACGAACCTGCAGAACAAACCCAAAATTTAATTGAAAAAATAGGTAAAAAAAAATACGCCGGGCATTCAGGATCCCCCTGTTTTTTTTTCTTCCTTGGGTCAAATTATTTTATTCCGGAAATTTAGATAATTTATTAATTTATATTTAATTTGACCTAATAGGGATAGGGATTATGATAAGTTGAAGGAGTGCATCTGGAAACGATTATCGAATGACCGTCATCATTTGATTTTTAGCACTAGCTAATTAATCCCTATTATTAATACACTTGTTATTGTCACGAAAGTTTTTTTTTTTAAAAAAAAAAAGAACGACAATATAGTTATGGTTGTATATTTTATTTTCTCCATTGACAATGGACATTTTGTCTATATTAGTTGACTTTCGGTTCCCTTGCTAAGGTTAATTCCGTGTGCCTTCATCTTCCTCTTTTGTCAGGAGTGTCGTTATTTTGTTTGACCAATTAATTAGTTTAACGCGTGCTCTTGCTGATCAAGATGTGGGGGTATGTTTGAGAGAAATTTTTTCATTTATTTTGTAATTTTATATATAATATTATTATTATATAAATTTTTATCTTAAAATTTATTATACATTTTATTATAATAAATACAACTAAAATAAACAAACATCGTTGCGTGCACCTCCAGAGAAGCCACTGCGATTTTTCCAACTTCAAATCACCCACGCGCGTATATACCTGACAGCATATATTGCCATATATTTATTTATTCGAACAAAATGGCTTGGGAGCTGGAATGGACGATCGATCACAGAGTCCATATTTGTTTGATTTTCTGATCTGTAGAGAGGCCAGGGAGGATCGATAATGAGGGGTCCAACTGCGCTTCTATTCATCTACGTTCTGTTCTTCTCGTTTCATCTTATAATATCAACATGTAGTGCAGGCGACAGGCTCGATCCGACCCAAGTCCTCAGGGATGGCGAAAAACTTAGAAGTGGATTCTTTGTTCTCGGCTTCTTCAGCGCTGGGAGGTCCCAACACAGGTACCTGGGCATATGGTACAACTTCTCCGCCGGCGTGGTCGTTTGGGTCGCCAACAGGAACAATCTAATCCATGATTCATCTGGCGTGCTCAAGATCACAAGCACGGGGGATCTCATTCCCACGCGCAACCAGACGAGATTGGGAAACAACAACAACCGCACCGATCTCACGGAGGAGGATCGCGCAGCTGATGTGGTTTGGTCATCTAATTCAACCACCAACCCGGCCGGAGGCCGTAGACAAGATTCAAACACTGCTGTAGTGGATCCTCTGGCAAAGCTTTTGGACTCTGGCAACCTTGTGGCGATGGACACTAGAATTACTAGTGAGGTGTCCGATGGTTCTCACCTTATGTGGCAAAGCTTTGACCATATGTCGGACGTCTACCTCCCAGGAATGAAACTCGGAGTAGATCTCAAGTCTAATTACACTTGGGATCTCACGTCGTGGAAGTCGGAGGACGACCCATCTGTGGGGAGTTTCGCAACGAGTACCAGTGCTGAAGGGGCAAACGACTTCTTCATTTACAACAGAAACACAAAGGTGTATCGTAGTGGCATATGGAATGGTCAATATGGCAACGGCTTGCCTCAAATGACCATTACTTCTAAGGATTTTAGGCCCACATATGTGAATGACCGGTCAGAAATCTCACTTAAATATGAGATAATCACAGATGGCATGCTCTCTTATGCAAGGCTGTATCGCGACGGCACATTGGCTCGCAACGTTTGGACGGTCAGTGATCCAAGATGGACCAGCTACTGGGACATAAAGCAAGATGAGTGTGATTCGTACGGTAGGTGTGATCCAAATGGCGTCTGTGACAGCCAAGATCCTCAACTTTGCCGGTGCTTCACAGGTTTCAGGCCCAAGGATTCTAGGCTGTGGAGCAAAAGGTATTTTGCAGATGGCTGCATTAGGAAGGAGAGGCTGAACTGCAGCCAGGGTGAAGGGTTTTTAGCGGTCGAAAGGGTGAAGTTTCCGGACACGACAAGCGGTTATACAATAGTTGACAGGAGCATTAGTGGCCTCGAAGATTGTAGAGATCGATGCAACAGCAACTGCTCCTGCATGGCATATGCTGCAATCCGTTTAAGCGACGTCAGGCCCAGAGGTTGCATCATCTGGATTGGAGACCTCGTGGACACCAAGTTGGTTGCGAAAGGTAGGCAGGATCTATACTTGCGGCTGCCACAGTCTGAGCTTCAATCTGGTAATTTGTCATCGTCCTTTTGCATGCATGCATGCGAACTGATCACTCATTCTCCATGCACGTCTTGATTTTCACATCCTCATCCATCCTTCCACGCGAATGCGAGCTAGCTGTGTGTTCATTAATCAATTGGTTGCATTTATATTCATGATACAGCCAACCCAAGTGGGAAAAGGAAATTCTTAATTCCGTTGATGGCAATTTGTTTGCCGACAATAGCGGTGCTTCTTATGGTACTATGTTGGACTTTCTTTTCGTGGAGGAAGAGGAAGAATAGAGAAAGGCAAAGAGGTGATTAATTCAGAACTATATGTATGTGTGTGTGTGCCAATCATGCAAGTTACTTAATTACCTTAATTAATTAAAGACTATATAGCTAGATTATTGTTAGGTTAATTTGAACAGCAAATTAGGCAAAATGCTCTATCTTGCATATATGGAAACTTTCCAAAACTACATTTCTTATATATGGATCTCAAATTATTAGAAAGAATACAATTCTAATTAATGGCCAATTCATGATATATATGTAGTTGCACGTGCCACCAAGAAAGTTTTAAAAAATTAATAAAAAACATACGCTTATATAATCGATCATTTTGTACCAGCTAGTCATACATAGCAGTTCAGCCATTAATATATATTGTCTTTATTTTGACCTGAAAAATATTTAATTATGCATGATATAAAGTTTGAAGGAAACCAACAACTAGCTCAAACACTTTGAGTTTGCAAGCTAGGATCGAAATTAATGCATGCTAATTAGATCACATAATTAATTAAACTTCACTTGATAATTACCAAACACTACTTTATTAATTGTTGCATGTATTATATTGGTGTTAATTATTGTACCATGTAGGAAAAAATGTTGACAAGTACTTGAAAGATAGCAACCTAACGGTATTCGATTTTGGCACGCTAGTTTTTGCAACAAGCAACTTCTCAGATGAAAATGTGATCGGACAGGGTGGGTTTGGGGTTGTGTACAAGGTATGTATGCATATGTAAATTAATTCATATATATGGCTAGTTTGCAAGCATTTAATTAACCTTAATTAATTAAAGACGTTCATCAAGAAGCTCATGATCTTTGATATCTTGAGTACGTACGCACGTAGCTTTGTGTGTGGATATCATGCAAACATGGATCAATTCAAGTACGTGTTGTAATAATTAAGCATATGTATATTAATTTATCCGGCCAGGGTAAGATGACAGACGGTGAAGATGTAGCAGTGAAAAGACTCTTCAAGGATGCATCTCGACAAGGAGTGGAAGAGTTCGTGAATGAAATCACCTTGATTGGTAAACTCCAACATAGGAATCTGGTGCGCTTGCTTGGTTGTTGCATGGAAGGAGACGAACGCATCGTGGTTTACGAGTTCATGCCCAACAGAAGTTTGGATTCCGTCATATTTGGTACGTACGGTACACATGACAATTCAAGCAGACATATATATCATCCATCTTTAATTAATTAATATGTTTCATCTTGTTTAATTTAATTAGACAAGATAAATTAATATACGTACGTTAGATCCAAATTAATTAATTGATAAACTTGCTGTATGAATGAAAGGATCGATCGATCGATCGACTAGCAGTTTATGATCATATATATATATTTAACCAAATAGGTGAAACAGGGTTGAGATTGGATTGGAGAAAGCGCGTGGAGATAATCACCGGGATCGCCAGAGGTCTTCTTTACCTTCACGAGGATTCAAGGCTTAGGATCATTCACAGAGATTTGAAAGCTGCAAACGTTCTGCTAGACGATGTCATGAATCCCAAAATCTGCGACTTTGGCACTGCTAGGATATTTGGAGCAAATCAGATGGAGGATAACACTGGAAGAGTTATTGGAACCTAGTAAGTTAATTAGTTAACTAGAAGCTAGCTGCTAGAACATCCATTATATGCATGCTTGGTTAAAATCAACTCAATTTGATTGCGTCTATTTAATTGATTACATACCAATTAATGGTCTCTCGTACGTTTTGTTTCAAATATATATATATATATATATGCGCGCAGTGGATACATGGCTCCTGAATATGCGATGGGTGGGATCTTCTCCGCCAAATCTGATGTCTTCAGCTTTGGAGTTCTGATGTTGGAGATCGTTAGTGGTAGGAAGAATAGAGTGTTTTACGATGATGAGTTGAATCTTCTACAAATGGTACGTATGCGTGCCAGTCTGTCTTAATAATTTGATTTAAATACCTACATATATATATATAGCTACGTACGTACTTACTCTTATAATTGATTTTTTAATTATTAATTCGATCATAATGAGTTTACTTAATTTTGGTTTTAATTAACATACCAGGCGTGGCAACTCTGGACGCAAGGCAAAGGCCCTGAGTTGGTGAACGACAACACTCTGCTCAACAGTTCTTCGTGCCCGTTGTCCGACGTCGCGCGTTTCATACAAATCGGACTGTTGTGTGTGCAAAAGCACGCCATCGATAGGCCTTCAATGTCCACGGTTGTGTTCATGTTAGGCAACGACGACGGCTCCTCCCTCCCCAAGCCCAAAAGACCAGGCTTCAACAAAGTCTGGAACAGAAAGGGTGTTGTCGATCCTCCGTCTCTTGGCCAGCACCCACCCACAGCGAACCACCTCACCTTTGCCACACTGCAACCACGATAGTGATCCACATTCCATGCATACATTGAGCCAGCTTTAATTTAATTACATAAATGTCTTCTGCAATATATATGTATATCTATCAATCCATATATGCTACGTACGTACGTACTATATATTCTTAATTTCTTTATGAATGACAATTAACTGTATCTTTCTTTTATGTATATATTTTTAAAAATTACAATAACAACAGACGGCTTGATTGTCGGTAAATATATACATTACAATTAATTGCGTGTCATTACATACACGACAAAATACGCACGTAAGTTAAGTTTCAAGGATGTGTTTGTTTAAAAGAAAAAAAATAAGTGGAGTAAGATTTACGTTTTTTAAAGAATTACATGAATTTTTTGATATAAATTTTTAATATAAAATATTAAAATTATTTAATAATTATTAATTATTATAATATATAATAAAAAATTAAGATATAAATATAAAATGTTTAAACAAAAAGCCTAAGATTGAGTACGTTTCCAGCAGCTCGCTGGAAGAAAAGAAAAACTGACATACTAATGAATAAATTAAACGAAATGTTAAAAACATCGTTTGTTGTGTTTTTTTTTTGTTTTTTTTGACGGAATGTTGTACTCTTTTCGACTTTTCCATCTCGAGAAATTTTATAATTTTCCCACTATAAATACTTGGCCATTGCCCTAATTTGAAGCACGGGCGGCATTCTGTTCCCTCTCTCTCTCTGCCGCTTCCTCTCTTCCGTACTCGTGGCTCGCTCTTCTTGGCGATTCAGTCCTTCCCCTTTCCGCGATTGGAGCTGCTGTCGTCTGGATCGACGACCGGCGGTGAAGGCTTGTGCGAGCGGGAGCGAAGTGGCGTGAAGGGCGGTTCGCACGAAGGAGGGAACTCTGGTGGAACGCGCGTACTGTCGTCGTGAAGCTTGGTTGCACGAAGATCTACTCACCTAAAGGCGTGATCGCACCTCCGGCGGAAGCATAACGGTGGTGGAACTTTTATTTTTCTCTTTATTTCTTTAATTTCAGTAGGATTTTCTTAAGTTCATTTGAAGAATAGCTAAACTATCTTTATTTTCGTAGATTAAATCTTAATGTAACTTCGTATTTGAGTTGAGTTTGACATTGTTCTGTACTTTGAAGATAGTTTCAAACTTAAGGTTAGAATTACCAATTGGTATGCATGTCTTGTTGTTGAAATATAAATATATCAAATATCATTTTTATGCTCTGTTTTGGTGCAAATTTCGATTGTTTAGGTGCGCCGTGGTAAACTGCAATCTTGATTTTGGAGCAGATTTTTGCTGTAAATCTGTGGTGTTTTTGTGGTTGCAATGTGCGTGAACCGGCTTCCATTTTTATATCTATGATTGATGCAGTTTTGGAATATTTATTTTTGGCGGCTGAAGTGTTTTTGAGTCGTTTGGCATTAAACCTCTATCATAAATTTGTGTCTTCTTGCTGATTGTGTTTGCAGATTTCAATTTTTTATATTTTGCAGAATTTTAGCCTTAGATTTGTGAAGGTTGGTGTGTATTTCGATATCAAATTGGCGCTAAAACTCTTGTTGCAATCTTTCTGAAATTTTGTATTTCATCTAGCACCACTTTTTTGGTTAATTTTTTCGAAAGGAAATTGAATGTTGTGGAGTGGATATTAACAATAGCTTAGAACCACATTTCCAATTCATTCTCTATATTTTGTTGCAAGAATCTTTATTTAAATCACAACTTCCTATGGAATACGATCTGTATTCGCTAGTTTTACAATTGACACCGTGCGCTTGCGGTAATTGGATTAAAAGTTCAAACACTACCTATCACAACTTGTCTTCTTGGTATGGGTATAGGTAAAGATATTTCTATGTTACTATTCATTTACTGCAACCACTTATGTCTTCTTGATATTTCTACCTTATTATTCTTTCTGTTCCTAAGGTTATGAAATTGATTGTTTTGGTTTCATCATAGGAAGGTAGTGGTTGCAGCAAATCAAGATGGTGCAGTACAATTTCAAGAAGATCACAGTGGTTCCATCTGGGAAGGACTTCATTGACATAATCCTCTCCCGCACTCAGCGGCAGACCCCGACAGTTGTCCACAAGGGCTATGCCATTAGCCGCCTTCGGCAATTCTACATGCGCAAGGTAAAGTATACCCAGCAGAACTTCCATGAGAAGCTGTCCACCATCATTGATGAGTTCCCTCGGCTGGATGACATCCATCCCTTCTATGGTGACCTACTCCATGTGCTCTACAACAAGGATCACTACAAGCTTGCCCTTGGCCAGATCAATACTGCAAGAAACCTCATTGCCAAGATATCTAAGGACTACATTAGGCTGCTCAAGTATGGTGATTCCCTCTACAGGTGTAAGTCCTTGAAGATTGCTGCACTTGGTCGCATGTGCACAGTCATCAAGCGGGTTGGCCCCAGCTTGGCTTACCTCGAGCAGATCCGTCAGCACATGGCCAGGCTTCCCTCCATAGATCCCAACACAAGGACAATTTTGATATGTGGGTACCCCAATGTTGGCAAGAGCTCTTT
>JAMKPZ010003238.1:0-16988 GCA_024699675.1 Amphibolis antarctica
AGTTGAAATATACCAAAATAGAGTGCAAGATTGTTGACATGGGAGGGATGCCTTTTCCAAGATTGGGGAGTCCCGGATTGTGCAAACAAGGCAAGAGAAGCAAAAGTTGAAATGATGAAGACTTCTTTAATTCCCATAATTCTTACAAACAGTCAGATATTTTAAAATTGTAAGACTTTGAATAAATGAAGCAATCAAATAATCTAAAAGTTATTTCAATCGTTATGAATTAGAAAATTTACAAAATGAAATTAAATGTAAATTAATACATTTTTTTAGGTGCATGCCATTTCATATAAAAGTGTAATCGACATTATTTTTTGTGTGCCCATAGTAATACAAAAGCACAGGATCCCACAAGAACTCAAAAGTTAAGTGTTTTTGGGCAAGAGTAGTACTACGAAGGGTGACCTCTTGAGAAATTCATGTGTTGCACACATTTTTAAATTCATTTTGTCAATTATTCTTGGACAGATGCATGCGATTAAACTAATCTTTGACCTGAAGTTGAAATATACCAAAATAGAGAGCAAGATTGCTGAAATGTGAGGGATGCCTTTTCCAAGATTGGGGAATCCAGGATGGTGCAAACAAGGCGAGAGAAGTAAAAGTTGAAATGATGAAGACTTCTTTAATTCCCATAATTCTTACAAACAGTCAGATATTTTAAAATTGTAAGACTTTGAATAAATGAAGCAATCCAATAATCTAAAGGGTATTGCAATCGTTATGAAAGAGAAAATTTACAAAATTAAATTAAATGTGAATTAATACATTTTTTTAGGTGCATGCCATTTCATATGTAGGTGTAACTGACATTGTGTTTTGTGCGACCATACTAACACAAAAGCACAGGATCCCACCAGAACTCTGAAGTTAAGTGCTTTTGGGCAAAAGTAGTACTACGAAGGGTGACCTCTTGGAAAGTTCTTGTGTTTGCACACATTTTTGAATTCGTATAGTCCATTAGTTTTCGAATGTTGCATGCGACTAAACTAATCTCTGACACTGTTCAAATCCAGAAGAATAGTGTGGAACATTGGTGACAACGACGGGATGCAAGTTTGAAAATTGAGTGATCTTGGAAGATGCAAATTAGGTGATAGCGGTAAATGTTGAAATGATCAAGACTTCTTTAATTCTCATAAATTTTCCAAACACTTAGAAATTCTAAAATTTTAACACTCTGAATAAATATACAAATAAAATACTGTAACTTTTTTTTCAACTTCGTCTAAACAGAAAATTTACAAAATGAAATTAAATGTAAATTAATAAATTTTTTACGTGGGACGATGTCATATGTATTTGTAACCGACATTGTGTCTTTTGGGACCATACGAACCCAAAAGCAATGAAACCCTTCAAAGCTCCAAAGATATGTGTGCTTGGGCAAGAGTTGTACTAAGAGGGGTGACCTCTTGAGAATTTCTTGTGTTCCACTCAGTTTTGAATTCGTATAGTCCATTAGTTTTCGAAAGTTGCATGTGACTAAACTAATTACTGACACGTTGTTCAAATCCGCAATAATAGAGTGGAACATCGATGATGTCGAGGAGATGAAAGTTTGAAGATTGACGAATCCCGGAAGCTGCCAATTAGGTGATAGAGCTAAAATTCAAATGATCAAGACTTCTTTAATTCCCATAAATTTTCCAAACAATTAGAAATTCTAAAAATTTATGACTATGGATAAATATAGAAATCAAATAATGCAACTGGTTTTTCAAATTCATCGAAACAAAAAATTTTAAAAATAAAATTAAACGAAAATTAATAGAATTTTTACGTGGGACGACTTCATATATATTTATAATCGACATTGCCTATTTGGCGGGCACTCCAACACAAAAGCAATGGAACCCATCAAACCTCCATAGTCATGTGTGCTTCGGCAAGAGTAGTACTAAGATGGGTGACCTCTTGGAAAGTTCTTGTATTGCACACATTTTTAAATTCGTTTGGTCAGTTATTCTCAGACAAGTGCATGCGATTAAACTAATTTTTGACACGAAGTTGAAATATACCAAAATAGAGTGCAAGATTGTTGACATGGGAGGGATGCCTTTTCCAAGAGTAGGGAGTCCCGGATGGTGTAAACAAGGCGAGAGAAGTAAAAAATGAAATGATGAAGACTTCTTTAATTCCCATAATTCTTTCGAACAGTCAGATATTTTAAAATTGTTAGACTTTGAATAAATGAAGCAAACAAATAATTTAAATTTTATTTCAATCGTTATGAATGAGAAAACTTACAAAATGAAATTAAATGTGAATTAATATATTTTTTTAGGTGCATGCCATTTCATATATAGGTGTAATCGACGTTGGGTCATGTACGACCATACTAACAAAAAAGCACTGAATCCCATCAGAACTCCAAAGTTAAGTGTGTTTGGGCAAGAGTGGTACTAAGAAGGTTCACCTCTTGGGAAGTTCTTGTGTTACACTCATTTTTGTATTCGTATAGTCCGTTAGTTTTCGAAAGTTGCATGTGACTAAACTAATCTCTGACACGTTGTTCAAATCCGCAAGAATAGAGTGGAACATCGGTGACGTTGGGGAGATGCTAGTCTGAAGATTGATGGATACCGGAAGGTGCAAATTAGGTGGTAGAGCTAAAAGTTGAAACGATCAAGACTTCTTTAATTCCTATAAATTTTCCAAACAATTAGAAATTCGAGAAATTTAAGACTTTGAATAAATGTAGAAATCAAAATTATGCAACCGTTTCATCTTGGCATATATATTTTTAACCAACATTATGTCTTTCGCGGGCACACCAACACAAAAGCGGTGGAGCCCTTGAAAGCTCCATCGTTATGTGTGCTTGGGCAAGAGCAGTACTAGGATGGTTGACCTCTTGGGAAGTTCTTATGTTGCACACATTTTTAGATTTGTCTGGTAGAATTATTCTTGGACAGATGCATGCGATTAAACTTATCTTTGACACAAAGTTGAAATATACCAAAATAGAGTGCAAGATTGCTGACATGGGAGGGATGCCTTTTCCAAGATTGGGGAATCCCGGATGGTGCAAACAAGGCGAGAGAAGTAAAAGTTGAAATGATGAAGACTTCTTTAATTCCAATAATTCTTACAAACAGTCAGATATTTTAAAATTGTAAGACATTGAATAAATGAAGCAATCAAATAATCTAAAAGTTATTGCAATCGTTATGAAAGAGAAAATCTACAAAATGAAATTAAATGTGAATTAATACATTTTTTTAGGTCCATGCCATTTCATATATATGTGTAACTGACTTAGGGTCGCCTGCAACCTTACTAACACAAAAGCACTGAATCCCATCATAACTCTAAAGTTAAGTCTGCTTGGGCGAGAGTAGTATCAAGAAGGGTGACCTCTTCGGTAGTTCTTGTGTTGCACTCATTTTTGAATTCCTATAGTCAACTAGTTTTCGAAAGTTGTATGTGACTAAACTAATCTCTGACACGTTGTTCAAATCCACAAGAATAGAGTGCAACATTGGCGATGTCGAGGAGATACAAGTTTGAAGATTGATAGATCCTAGAAGGTGCAAATTAGGTGATAGAGATAAAAGTTGAAATGATCAATATTTCTTTAATACCCAAAAATTTTCAAAAGGATCAGAAATTCTAAAAATTTAAGACTTTGAATAAATGTAGAAATCAAATAATGCAACTATTTTTTCAACATCGCCGAAATAGAAAATTTACAAAATAAAATTAAATGTAAATTAATAAAATTTTTACATGTCACGATTTCGTATATATTTGTAAACGACATTGTGTCTTTTGCGGGCACACCAACACAAAAGCAATGGAACACATCAAAGCTCCATAGTTGTGTGTGCTTTGGCAAGAGTAGTACTAAATGGGTGACCTCTTTGCAAGTTCTTGTGTTGCAAACATTTTAAATTCGTCTGGTCAATTACTCTTGGACAGATGCATGCGGTTAAACAAATCTTTGAGACGAAGTTGAAATATAGCAAAATAGAGTGCAAGATTGCTGACATGGGAGGGATGCCTTTTCCAAGACTGTGGAGTCCCGGATCGTGCAAACAAGGCGAGAGAAGTAAAAGTTTAAGTGATGAAGACTTCTTTAATTCCCATATTTCTTACAAACAGTCAGATATTTTAAAATTGTAAGACTTTTAATAAATGAAGCAATCAAATAATCTAAAAGTTATTTCAATCGTTATGAAAGAGAAAATTTAGAAAATGAAATTAAATGTGAATTAATACATTTTTTTAGGTCCATGCCATTTCATATATAGGTGTAACCGATGTTGAGTCGTGTGTAACCGTACTAACACAATAGCACTGAATCCCATCAGAACTCTAATGTTAAGTGTGTTTGGGCAAGAGTAGTGCTACGAAGGGTGGTCTCTTCGGAAATTCCTGTGTTACACTAATTTTTGAATTCGTATAGTCCATTAGTATTCGAATGTTGCATGCGACTAAATTAATCTGTGACACTGTTCAAATCCAGAAGAATAGTGTGGAACAAAGGTGATGTCGACGGGATGCAAGTTTGAAGATTGAGGGATGCCTTTTCCAAGAGTAGGGAGTCCCAGATGGTGTAAACAAGGTGAGAGAAGTAAAAAATGAAATGATGAAGACTTCTTTAATTCCCATAATTCTTTCAAACAGTCAGATATTTTAAAATTGTAAGACTTTGAATAAATGAAGCAAACAAATAATTTAAATTTTATTTCAATCATTATGAATGTGAAAACTTACAAAATGAAATTAAATGTGAATTAATAAATTTTTTTAGGTGCATGCCATTTCATATATAGGTGTAATCGACGTTGGGTCGTGTGCGACCATACTAACAAAAAAGCACTGAAGTTGAAATATACCAAAATAGAGTGCAAGATTGCTGACATGGGAGGAATGCCTTTTCCAAGATTGGGGAATCCCGGATGGTGCAAACAAGGCGAGAGAAGTAAAAGTTGAAATGATGAAGACTTCTTTAATTCTAATAATTCTTACAAACAGTCAGATATTTTAAAATTGTAAGACATTGAATAAATGAAGTAATCAAATAATCTAAAAGTCATTGCAATCGTTATGAAAGAGAAAATCTACAGAATGAAATTAAATGTGAATTAATACATTTTTTTAGGTCCATGCCATTTCATATATATGTGTAACTTACTTAGGGTCGCCTGCGACCTTACTAACACAAAAACACTGAATCCCATCAGAACTCTAAAGTTAAGTGTGCTTGGGCAAGAGTAGTATCAAGAAGGGTGACCTCTTCGGTAGTTCTTGTGTTGCACTCATTTTTGAATTCCTATAGTCAACTAGTTTTCGAAAGTTGCATGTGACTAAACTAATCTCTGACACGTTCAAATCCACAAGAATAGAGTGCAACATCGGTGATGTCGAGGAGATGCAAGTTTGAAGATTGATAGATCCTAGAAGGTGCAAATTAGGTGATAGAGATAAAAGTTGAAATGATCAATACTTCTTTAATACCCAAAAATTTTCAAAACGATCAGAATTTCTAAAAATTTAAGACTTTGAATAAATGTAGAAATCAAATAATGCAACTATTTTTTCAACATCGCCGAAATAGAAAATTTACAAAATAAAATTAAATGTGAATTAATAAAATTTTTACGTGTGACGATTTCATATATATTTGTAACCGACATTGTGTCTTTTGCGGGCACACCAACACAAAAGCAATGGAACACATCAAAGCTCCATAGTTGTGTGTGCTTTGGCAAGAGTAGTACTAAATGGGTGACCTCTTTGCAAGTTCTTGTGTTGCACACATTTTAAATTCGTCTGGTCAATTACTGTTGGACAGATGCATGCAGTTAAACTAATCTTTGAGACGAAGTTGAAATATAGCAAAATAGAGTGCAAGATTGCTGACATGGGAGGGATGCCTTTTCCAAGATTGTGGAGTCTCGGATTGTGCAAACAAGGCGAGAGAAGTTTAAGTTGAAATGATGAAGACTTCTTTAATTCCCATATTTCTTACAAACAATCAGATATTTTAAAATTGTAAGACTTTGAATAAATGAAGCAATCAAATAATCTAAAAGTTATTTCAATCGTTATGAAAGAGAAAATTTAGAAAATGAAATTAAATGTGAATTAATACATTTTTTTAGGTCCATGCCATTTCATATATAAGTGTAACCGACGTTCGGTCATGTGCGACCATACTAACACAATAGCATTGAATCCCTACAAAACTCTAATGTTAAGTGTGTTTGGGCAAGAGTAGTATTAGGAAGGGTGGCCCCTTCAGAAATTCCTGCGTTACACTAATTTTTGAATTCGTATAGTCCATTAGTTTTCGAATGTTGCATGCGACTAAACTAATCTATGACACTGTTCAAATCCAGAAGAATAGTGTGGAACAATGGTGATGTCGACGGGAAGCAAGTTTGAAGATTGAGGGATGCCTTTTCCAAGACTAGGGAGTCCCGGATGGTGTAAACAAGACGAGAGAAGTAAAAAATGAAATGATGAAGACTTCTTTAATTCCCATAATTCTTTCAAATAGTAAGATATTTTAAAATTGTAAGACTTTGAATAAATGAAGCAAAAAAATAATTTAAATGTTATTTCAATCGTTATGAATGAGAAAACTTACAAAATGAAATTAAATGTGAATTAATAAATTTTTTTAGGTGCATGCCATTTCATATATAGGTGTAATTGACGTTGGGTCATGTGCGACCATATTAACAAAAAAGCACTGAATCCCATCAGAACTCCAAAGTTAAGTGTGTTTGGGCAAGAGTAGTACTAAGAAGGTTCACCTCTTGGGAAGTTCTTGTGTTGCACTCATTTTTGAATTCGTATAGTCCGTTAGTTTTTGAAAGTTGCATGTGATTAAACTATTCTCTGACACGTTGTTCAAATCCGCAAGAATACAGTGGAACATCGGTGACGTTGGGGAGATACTAGTTTGAAGATTGACAGAAACCGGATGGTGCAAATTAGGTGGTAGAGCTAAAATTTGAAATGATCAAGACTTCTTTAATTCCTATAAATTTTCCAAACAATCAGAAATTCTAGAAATTTAAGACTCTGAATAAATGTAGAAAACAAAATAATGCAACCGTTTCATCTTGGCATATATATTTTTAATCGACATTGTGTCTTTTGCCGGCACACCAACACAAAAGTAGTGGAGCCCTTCAAAGCTCCATCGTTATGTGTGCTTGGGCAAGAGCAGTACTAGGATGGGTGACCTCTTGGCAAGTTCTTCTGTTGCACACATTTTTAGATTCGTCTGGTAAATTATTCTTGGACAGATGCATGCGATTAAACTTATCTTTGACACGAAGTTGAAATATACCAAAATAGAGTGCAAGATTGCTAACATGGGAGGGATGCCTTTCCCAAGATTGGGGAATCCCGGATGGTGCAAACAAGGCGAGAGAAGTAAAAGTTGAAATGATGAAGACTTCTTTAATTCCAATAATTCTTAGAAACAGTCAGATATTTTAAAATTGTAAGACACTAAATAAATGAAGCAATCAAGTAATCTAAAAGTTATAGCAATTGTTATGAAAGAGAAAATCTACAAAATGAAATTAAATGTGAATTAATACATTTTTTTAGGTCCATGCCATTTCATATATAGGTGTAACTGACTTAGGGTCGCCTGCGACCTTACTAACACAAACGCACTGAATCTCATTAGAATTCTAAAGTTAAGTGTGCTTGGGCAAGAGTAGTATCAAGAAGGGTGACCTCTTTGGAAGTTCTTGTGTTGCACTCATTTTTGAATTCGTATAGTCAATTAGTTTTTGAAAGTTTCATGTGACTAAACTAATCTTTGACACGTTGTTCAGATCGACAAGAATAGAGTGCAACATCGGTGATGTCGAGGAGATGCTATTGACCGCATGCTTAAAGGGAGGATGGAGCCGGCTTGCCGCCGGCAAGCCGCTTCAAAGAACCGGCACCAGGACCCCAAAAAAGCCACATTTTGTAAAAAGTTAGGGGGATGGAGCCGGCAAGCTGCTTCAAGAAAGCGGCACCCGGACTCCCAAAAACCCACATTTGGTAAAAAGTTAGGGTGATGGAGCCGACTTGCCACCGGCAAGCCGCTTCAAGGAAGCGGCACCCGGACCCCCAAAAACCCACATTTGGTAAAAAGTTAGGGGGATGGAGTCGGCTTGCCGCCGGCAAGCTGCTTCAGGGAAGTGGCACCTGGACCCCCAAAAACCCACATTTGGTAAAAAGTTATGGGGATGGAGCCGGCTTGCCACCGGCAAGCCACTCCAACAAAGCGACACCCGAATCCTAAAAACCACATCTTCGTACGAATGATCGGGGAACCAGCCGACTTCCGCCTACCACGTAGTGGCTGCCGGTTGGGTACCCAAGAAGGCAAGCCAAATCAATCAGGAAAATACGACAAGATTTAACCACGTAAATCTCGCAAATCCGTTAATTACGCGGACCACGTAATCAAGCCAGAATCACGCCGCCTTCCATCTTCGGGCGCCCCCAAAGAAGGAAGGCAACCCCTTATAAAAAGGGCGACCCCCTACACCACTCTGCAGGCTGGAAATTCTGGAAGAGAGAAGGCTGGATTTTTCCGGAGAGAAGGGGCGAAGGATTTTCTGAAGGGTGGGATTTCCTAGGAAGAAGGCTGACACCCTCGGGAGAAAAGACCGTCCACCGGTTCCGAAGGAGGAAAGCAGCTCGGGGCCCCGACGCCTTTTCACCGTGCCGAAGCGAGGACTTCTGATCCCCATCGACGACCCCCCTACAGGTAAGTCCTTCCACCCTCGCCCTTTTATGTATGTTTCTACTACGTTTCATCGAGCCCCGACCGCATAACGCCTTCCCCGTGCAAGGGAACGGCCGGAGGATGGACCCGGGTATCATTCCTTCGGAAACACATCCGAAGGTCTCGGTGGCCGCCCTCCTGGCTGGGTTAATCCACCCGGCTCGGTCGCGCTCAGTTCACTCGTGACCCTTCAGTCGTTTCTTTTTACGTGGAAACCCCAAGTTTCACAGAGGTTTTATGAATTTTTATCCGCTCTCTACGAATCCTTCTCGAGGTCCCGAAAAGGTTTCCGGGACGATGCCACTGGCAAGGATGCCAGCGGCGGCCGTTCGGGTGTACGTACACGTACAACTCGACGGTCCCCGTACGTTTTTCCAGGATGACGCCACCGGCGAGGATGCCGGCGGCGGCCGTTCGGGTGTACGAACATGTACAACCCAACGGTGCCCGTACGTTTTTCCGGTAGACGTAAGTCTACTCCCCCAATGCCCTGGAAAAGTTTCCAGGATGACGCCACCGGCGAGGATGCCAGCGACGGTCGTTCGGGTGTACGAACGTGTACAACCCAACGGTGCCCATACATTTTCTAGGAGACGTAAGTCTACCCTCCCGATGTTTCGAAAAAGCTTCCGAGATGACGCCACCGGCAAGGAAGCTGGTGGTGGCCGTTCGGGTGTACGAAACTTACAACCCGACGGTTTCCATTTTTCGGAAAAATATAAGTCCTTCGTTAAATCCCATGCATTTACAAACGTCAAGAGGAAAAGGGGGTGGGGAAATAGCCGGCAAGCCGCCAGCTGGCCGATTCAAGGAACCGGCCCCCATTTCCCCGAAACCCCCAGGAGTGCGCATGGAGGGGGGAAATAGCTGGCAAGCAGCCAGCTGGCCGATTTAAGGAACCGGCCCCTGTTTCCCCAAAACCACCATGGCATGGAGGGGGGAAACAGCCGGCAAGCCGCTGACTGGCCAGTTCAAGGAACCGGCCCCCGTTTCCCTAAAACGCCCCATGGGTGCGCATGGAGGGGGGAAACAGCCGGCTAGCCGCCGACTGGCCGATTCAAGGAACCGGCCCCCGTTACCCCAAGATCCTCAAGGCTGCACATGGAAGGGGGAAATAGCAGGCAAGTCACCGGCTGGCTGGTTCAAGGAATCGGCCCCCGTTTCCCCAAAACCCCCATGGCTACACATGGAAGGGGGAAACAGCCGGCAAGCCGTCGGCTGGCCGGTTCAAGGAACCGGCCTCCGTTTCTCCAAAACCCCTCATGGGTGCGCATGGAAGGGGGAAACATCCGGCAAGCCGTCAGCTGGCCGGTTCAAGGAACCGGCCCCCGTTTCCCCAAAACCCCCATGGCTGCACAAGCAAGGGGGAAACCATCGGCAAGCCGCCAGCTGGCCGGTTCAAGGAACCGGCCCTCGTTTCCCAATAACCCCCCATGGGTGCGCATGGAAGGGGGAAACAACCGGCAAGCCGCCGGCTTGCCGGTTCGAGTAACCGGCCCCCATTTCCCCAAAACCCCCATGGCTACGCATGGAGGGGGGGAAACAGCTGGCAAGCCGTCGGCTGGCTGGTTCAAGTAACTGGCCCCCATTTCCCAAAAAACCCCATGGGTGCGCATGGAAGGGGGAAACAACCAGCAAGCCGCCGGCTGGCCAGTTCGAGTAACCGGCTCCCATTTCCCCAAAACCCCCATGGCTACGCAAGGACGAGGGGGAAACAGCCAGCAAGCCGCCGGCTGGCTGGTTCCAATTAGGTGATAGAGCTAAAATTGAAATGATTAAGACTTCTTTAATTCCCAAAAATTTTCCAAACAATCAGAAATTCTAAAAATTTAAGACTCTGAATAAATGTAGAAATCAAATAATGCAACTATTTTTTCAAATTCGTCGAAACAAAAAATTTACAAAATAAAATTAAATGTAAATTAATAAAATTTTTACGTGGGACGATTTCATATATATTTATAACCGACATTGTGTGTTTTGCAAGCACTCCAGCACAAAAGCAATGGAAACCTTCAAAGCTCCATAGTTATGTGTGCTTGGGCAAGAGTAGTACTAGGATGGGTGACCTCTTGGAAATCTCTTGTGTTGCACACATTTTTAAATTCGTTTGGTCAGTTATTCTCAGACAGGTGCATGCAATTAAACTAATCTTTGACACGAAGTTGAAATATACCAAAATAGAGTGCAAGATTGCTGACATGGGATAGATGCCTTTTCCAGGATTGGGGAGTCCCGGATTGTGCAAACAAGGCGAGAGAAGTAAAAGTTGAAATGATGAAGACTTTTTTAATTCCCATAATTCTTACAAACAGTCAGATATTTTAAAATTGTAAGACTTTGAATAAATGAACCAATCAAATAATCTAAATGTTATTTCAATCATTATGACAATGAAAATTTACAAAATGAAATTAAATATGAATTAATACATTTTTTTCGCGGCATGCCATTTCATATATAGGTGTAACAAACATTTGGTTGTGTGCGACCATACTAACACAAAAGCATTGGATCCCACCAAAACTCCAATGTTAAGTGTGTTTAGGCAAGAGTAGTACTAAGAAGGGTGACCTCTTGGGAAGTTCTTGTATTACACTCATTTTTGAATTCGTATTGTCCATTAGATTTCGAATGCTGCATGCGACTAAACTAATATTTGACACTATCCAAATCCAGAAGAATAGTGTGGGACATTGGTGACGTCAACGGGATGCAAGTTTGAAGATTGAGGAATCTTGGAAGGTGCAAATTAGGTGATAGAGCTAAAATTCAAATGATCAAGACTTCTTTAATTCCCATAAAGTTTCCAAACAATTAGAAATTCTAAAAATTTAAGACTCTGAGTAAATGTAGAAATCAAATAATTGAACTATTTTTTCAACTTCATCGGAACAGAAAATTTACAAAATAAATTAAATGTAAATTAAGAGAATTTTTACGTGGGACGATTTCATATATATTTATATCCGACAATGTGTGTTTTTTAGGCACTCCAACACAAAAGTAGTGGAACCCTTCAAAGCTCCATAGTTATGTGTGCTTGGACAAGAGTAGTACTAGGATGGGAGACCTCTTGGCAAATTCTTATGTTGCACACATTTTTAAACTCGTCTGGTAAATTATTCTTGGACAGATGCATGCGATTAAACTAATCTTTGACACGAAGTTGAAATATACCAAAGTAGAGTGCAAGATTGCGGACATGGGAGGGATGCCTTTTCCAAGATTGGGGAATCATGGATGGTGCAAACAAGGCGAGAGAAGTAAAACTTGAAAAGATGAAGACTTCTTTAATTCCCATAATTCTTACAAACAGTCAGATATTTTCAAATTCTAAGACTTTGAATAAATGAAGCAATCAAATAATCTAAAAGTTATTGCAATCGTTATGAAAGAAAAAATTTACAAAATGAATTTAAATGTGAATTAATACATTTTTTTAGGTGCATGCCATTTCAAATATAGGTGTAACCAACGTAGGGTCGAGTGCGACCACACTAACACAAAAGCACTGGATCTCATCTGAACTCCAAAGTTAAGTGTGTTAGGGCAAGAGTAGAACTAAGAGGGATGACTTCTTCGAAAGTTCTTGTGTTGCACAAATTTTTGAATTCGTATAGTCCATTAGTTTTCGAAAGTTGCATGTGACTAAACTAATCTCTGACATGTTGTTCAAATCCGCAAGAATAGTGTGGAAAATCGGTGATGTCGAGAACATGCAAATTTGAAGATTGACGGATCCCAGAAGGTGAAATTAGGTGATAGAGCTAAAAGTTGAAATGATCAAGACTTCTTTAATTCCCAAAAATTTTCAAAACAATCAGAAATTCTAAAACTTTAAGACTCTGAATAAATGAAGAAATCAAATACTGCAACTATTTTTTATACTTCCCCGAAATAGAAAATTTACAAAATAAAATTAAATGTAAATTAATAAAATTTTTATGTTGGACTATTTCATATATATTTGTAACCAAAATTGCGTCTTTCGCGGGCACACCAACACAGAAGCAATGGAAGCCATAAATACTCCATAGTTATGTGTGCTTTGGGAAGAGTAGTACTAAGATGGGTGACCCCTTGGCAAGTTCTTCTGTTGCAGACATTTTGAAATTCGACTGGTCAATTATTCTTAGACAGATGCTTGCGATTAGACTAATCTTTGAGACGAAGTTGAAATATACCAAAATAGAGTGCAAGATTGCAGACATGGGAGGGATGCCTTTTCCAAGATTGGGGAGTCCCGAATGGTTCAAACAAGGTGAGAGAAGTAAATGTTGAAATGATGAACACTTCTTTAATTCCCATAATTTTACAAACAGTTAGATATTTTAAAATTGTAAGACTTTGAATAAATGAAGCAATGAAATAATCTAAAAGTTATTTCAATTGTTGTGAAATTAATACATTTTTTTAGGTGCATGCCATTTCAAATATACGTGTAACTGACTGTGGGTTTTGTGTGACAATACTAACACAAAAGCACAGGATCGCACTAGAACTCCAAAGTTTAGTGTTTTTGGGCAAGAGTTGTACTATGAAGGGTGACCTCTTGGGAAGTTCCTGCGTTGCACTCATTTTTGAATTCGTATAGTTCATTAGTTTTCAAATGTTGCATGCGACTAAAGTAATCTCTAACACTATTGAAATCCAAAAGAATAGTGTGGAACATTGGTGACGTCGACGGGACGCAAGTTTAAAGATTGAGCGATCTCAGAATGTTCAAATTAGGGGATAGAGGTAAAAGTTGAAATGATCAAGACTTCTTTAATTCCCATAAATTTTCCAAATAGTTAGATATTCTAAAATTTTAAAACTCTGAATAAATGTACAAAAAAAATAATGTAACTATTTTTTCAACTTCGTCGAAACTAAAAATTTACAAAATGAAATTAAATGTAAATTAATAAAATTTTTACGTGGGAGGGATGTGGGTTTTTGGGTATCCGGGTGCCGCTTCCTTGAAGCGGCTTGCCGGTGGCAAGCTGGCTCCATTCCCCCAACTTGTCAGCAAATGTGGGTTTTTGGGGACCCGGGTGCTGCTTCCTTGAAGCGGCTTGCCTACGGCAAGCCGGCTCCATCCCCCCAGCTTTTCACCAAATGTGGGTTTTTGGGCATCCAGGTGCCACTTCCTTGAAGTAGCTTGCCGGTGGCAAGCCGACTCCATCCCCCCAACTTTTCAACAAATGTGGGTTTTTGGGGATCCGGGTGCCGCTTCCTTGAAGCGGCTTGCTAGCAGCAAGCCGGCTCCATCCCCCCAACTTTTCACCAAATGTGGGTTTTTGGAGATCTGGGTGCCGCTTCCTTGAAGCGGCAAGCCGGGTAATTCCCCTTTTAAGCATGGGGTCAACAATCGGTGATGTCGAGGACATGAAAGTTTGAAGATTGACGAATCCCGGAAGCTGCAAATTAGGTGATAGAGCTAAAATTGAAATGATTAAGACTTCTTTAATTCCCATAAATTTTCCAAACAATTAGAAATTCTAAAAATTTAAGACTCTGAGTAAATGTAGAAATAAAATAATGGAACTATTTTTTCAACTTCGTCAAAATAGAAAATTTACAAAATAAATTAAATGTAAATTAGTAGAATTTTTACGTGGGACAATTTCATATATATTTATAACCGACATTGTGTGTTTTTCGGGCAACCAGCTGGTGACATGATTGAAAAAACTGCAGCGGACGCTGTGAATGGTCATGTCGTGCCTTTGTGATTTTCATTTTTTAACCGGCTGGTCAGGCGGCAGCCGCCTCGCGAGAGGCGGCAACCGGACAAAGGTGTGCATGTCTCACATGCTTGTCGTACCTTTCTCGATTTTTGTTCATCTTTTCCAGTTTCTGTGCAACTTTCTCGGTTATCGTGCCTTAACCATACCTTTTCAAAGTTGTCAGGAATCATTTTGGCTTTCTTGATTTTTGTGCAACAGGTTTTTGAACTAATTGCCGCCTCTAGCCACGCGGAATCTGGGTGACCATTTCCTTGTAAATAGAGGGTGAGGTCGTTGGAGATTTCCTCATCTCTCCCTCTTGTTTCCATTCCTTCCTTGTGTTCTTGTTTGGATTTTTTTCTGTCTTTCGTTCACTTCTTGTTTCGAGCTCAACCCTTTACCACTAGCATGCCTCGCACAAAGAACGTAATGGGGCACGTTTGCCAATCAGCTTCTGGGTCTACATGACGATGGCTCAATCTTCTACCGGCGACTTTGAGGAATATGCCGGCAGAGCAGCTCAACTGTCCCAACCGGGCCGAGTCGGCCCGCCTAACCGTGTTCTTCGAATTAACTGACAACAGCTGCGATGCTACTTTGGCTGAGGCCATTCCCAATGGTGGTTGGGGGAACGGCGATGGAGCTCCGATGCCTCTAGCTCTCGTGTGCCCATGGAAGGTGAGGCGTCGGCGGAGGCCCCCCTTCAAAGCTCACGATGCCAGATGCGTCGCAAGACCACGGAGGACTGGTAGCAGCGCCTTGCGGGGACTCCATCAGTGCCGTTTGAGATCCCCGATGACGCGACTTCAGACACGAGATCGGTCCGGCTAGCACTCACTTGGTATCGGACTCCAACCGGTTCTGACGAGGCAGAGGCTGATGGTGTGGCTCCCCCTGAGACCGACCAGGATTTGGCATCCCCCGTTGATGGCCGCTTGGCCGTAAAGACGGTGTTGTATGGTAGGCCGGCTAACTTCGACCAATTGCCGGAGGTGGAACAACTGTTTGCCAAGCAAGGCTTACTTCCTTTCATTCGGGACTTCCACCGGGCGAAGTGTTGTGACTTCCATAGCAATGCTCTGCCCTTCCGTGACTACTACCCACGAGGCTAGGACGGCCAAAGCATCTGCATATGGGTTACATTTGCGGCTGATGTGTTGGAAGTGGATGAACCAGAAGTTGCTTGCTAATTGCAGTACGAGTTCCTGGTATGGCTGAAGCTTGGGGTCTCGGGATTTCGACTTGTTGAGGGTTTGAGAAATTACCAGCATGGCGTCACCGAATACTTGCAGATGGGTGACCCGGAGTTCCAATGCAAGTCGTAGCTGCATGATACAGGCCTCATATTTTGCCTCATTGTGTGAGCACGTGAAGAGAAGCCGCTTGGCTTCGGGCAGCATCCTTCCTTGAGGATCCATCAAGACGACCCCTACCCCGCGACCTTTGGTATTGACTGCTCCGTCAAAGTACAAGGTATGGGGTTTTGGTTGGTCAGGGTCTAGCTGGTCCAGATCCAGTTGGTCTGGATTCGGCTTGTTGATGGTGAAGATGGGTTCATCAGGGAATGAATCTTCCAACGGTTGGTAATCTGGCAGGGGCTGGTGGGCCAGTTGGTTGGCCATGGCTTGGGCCTTCATGGATTTCTGGGATACGTACCTGATGTCGAATTCCGCGAGGAGCATCTGCCATTTCACACATCTACCTACCAAGGCCGGCTGGTTGAAGAGGTAGCGTAGGGGATCTTGGCGGCTGAGCAACAAAACTGGGTAGACCACTAGGTAGTGTCGTAGCTTTTTCACCATCCAGACCAGCGAGAGACAGTACTTTTCAATCAGCTCATATCTTTATTCTACCTCAGTAAACTTTTTACTGAGGTAGTATATGGCCTGCTCGATCCTGCCGATGGTGTCATGTTGGCCCAATACTGTGCCCATGGAGGAAGCTGTTACTAACATGTATAAGAAAAGTGGTCGTCCGGGGTGTGGTGGTACAAGAACCAGCGGCCAGGACAGCTGATGCTTGATGTGGTCAAAGGCGACTTGGCATTCTGTTGTCCATGTGAAGCTGGTGTTTTTCTTCAAAAGTTTGAAGAATGGCTAGCAGATCGGTGTGAGGCACGAGATGAAACACGCGATGTATTGTAGCCTTCCTAGCAAGCTCCGTATCTGTTGTTCCGTCTGTGGTGGAGGCATGTCCAAGATTGCTTTTTCCTTGTCAGGATCTACCTCAATGCCCTGTTTGCTGATGACGAAGCTGAGGAGCTTCCCAGTGGTGGCCCCGAATGTTGATTTTGACGGGTTCAATCTGAGTTTGTACTTCCTTAGGCGCTCGAACAGTCTTCTTAAGTGCTTGAGATGCTGCTGATGAGTGCGCGCCTTTACTACCATGTCGTCGATGTAGACTTCGACTTCTTTGTGCATCATGTCGTGGAAGAGGGTGGTCATGGCTCTTTGGTAAGTAGCACCTGCATTTTTGAGCCCGAATGGCATCACCCTGTAACAGAAGACGCC
>JAMKPZ010003239.1:0-27489 GCA_024699675.1 Amphibolis antarctica
AAATTAGCAGTCATGATAGGTGAATTTCATGGATGCAGTTTAACATATGGAATGTCGCATTTTATTGCATATAATTTTCTAAAAGGGTTTCTTGTTACCCTCCCTTTAATAGCATATGTCTATATACTTCAACAGGTTGAGCTTGCGTTCCTGTAATTTTGAGACTGTTGAGGTACCAAGTCTCTTTGCATCACCTTGGTGAAATTTTAATATTCAGAATCATCCTGCTTTGTTGAAAAAACTGCTGTGGAAATTAAGCATCAACAAATCTCGTACTTTTTATCAAAATAAAATATGCCTCCTAGTTCCAACCCATTGTACATGTGAATTTTTGCAAATTCTCCATCTTGACTTTCAATACCACGCACGTTTGCCATCTGAGTTCACCTTCGATGTCCACTGAACTCATACACTCCGATACTCATACATCAGACATCAGACATCAACCACATCCTACAAATCCTCAAATTTGACCATTTGCCAAAAGTAACAGGAAATTAAACCAGAAACTAGCTGTACTCCGTCATATTTTAGCAGAGATATTGCATGTTTTCCCACCTAGTCCTCCGTAAACTTGTTACTAGTTCCTCGTACCACTTCACTAAGCATCGTTCTTCACCAAGTAAATATATATATTTATATATATAATAGATTCCAAACTATACCAGAGAAAATTGGCATCGAAAGAGTGCAAGTAGTGCATCCAACAAGAGCAATCAACGCCACGGCGATCCGCGCTTTGTGTCGAAGTAACTGTGGCCATATGATCCCCCAGCTCACGGCCTTCACCGGCAGCAATCTTTCCACCGACGTTAACACGTCATCGTCCACTTCGACGCCAAGGTCGTGAGCCGGGGCCGAGAAGTAGGAGGCGCGGGGGCAGCAGTTCCAACCCCCCCTCCTCCTCGCACAGCCGTCGAAAAGAGGAGGACGGCGGCAGTAGACGGTGGACAATTTGCGGGAAATTCGGAGGGAAGAAGCGAGGAGGTGGATTTGGGGATCGCGGAGGAGCGGAGACGAAAGTTTTGGAGGCCGCGTGGAGGAGATATGTGGCGGTGGCGCGTGAAGCCGGAGCGTCGTCGCGGACGCCATGGATGAGACGTAAGATTGTGGGATCCGTGGTTGTTCATCGGCGCGTAATTTGATATACAAGCGCCGTTCGATCTGCATTTTTTAAGATTTTTTTGATCTAACCATCACATCCTGATTTTTTTTTGGGTTACATTCTAACGAATATATTTTTTAAATGACGAAAATTGTGAAATAGGATTTAAAAAATATATATATAATTTATGATATAAGTATTTTAATATAAAATATTAAAATTATTTGATAAATATTATTATAGAATATTGTGATATATAATAAAAAATAAAGATACATAATACTTATCCAGTACGCATTAGGATTTAGATTTTTAAACCTTAAATTATAGATACCTTTTTCCCATAAATTTTAAAAATCTAGTTGTAAACAATAACTGAAATTAGAAAAAAAAGAAAACTTGATGTTGTATAAAATTTGTAAATTTTAGTTAAAACTTTTATTATTTTACATAATTTTTTATTAATTCTAAATACACAAATTCTTTCTATAATTTTCGAAAAAAATTATAACAAACACATCGCATAAAAAAGCGTTAATCTGACGATGATGGTGTGTTTGGAATCAGTGGACCCTTAGGCATCGGATTCATTACCGATGAATACAATAGAATAATTACCGCAAGCAACCATTGCAGCGACGTAAAACAGACGTTGACAGCGAATAGAAGAAGAGAGAGAGAGAGAGAGAGAGAGAGCAGTGTCGGGTCTTCAGCCGATGTACATGGGTGAAGGCATCGGGTCCCCAGGCGATTAAATGCAAATTAAAGTTAACCACTAAATATTATTCTAATGGTTAAAAAATCTTTCTTAAAATCTAAAAATTTCTAACCCACGGTACCATTAAGAAAAACATAAAAAATGCAAGAGTAATTGTTGTATGCTGTTGGGTCTCCACTCACAAGTTAGATGGTAAGTGCCCATCTTGTGCTTAGCTAACGAAAAGTTCTTGATCATGGGCGAAGACACGAAGGAAGTGCTTTTGTAACCAAGAAGAGTGCCCAATCAGTTCAAGAGGGGTGTTGAAATGGCCAAGTTTACAATTAGTGACACATAATATGGTACCCATAGGAAGGTGTATACACTCATTATTATTTCAGAGTTTTAACGTAGAGATTTTAGAATTTAGGGACATGTGATCGAGTTCTTGTATGTGCATGTAGGCACGTATATAGGGAGGATAGTTGGATCTCCACTCACGAGTTAGAGGATAAATGTCTTACACTTAATCAATAGAAAATTCTTAATTGTAGATAAAGGCACATGGGAAGTGCTTTGTGATCAAAAAGATTGTTCAATCAATCTAAAATTGAAGGATTATGCTCAAATCAGATGATCAAGTCCATATTTGATGATCTAGCTATGACGTGATGCTTATGATCTTCTTCAAGAGAAAGATACATGTTCAAAGATATTTAATGCATATTTTTTATACATTAATTGTGCTGAATTGACTATAAATTCTTATTATCAATGTGCTTTTATGAATATTTCATTATTTTATGGAGCTTTACATTGTTATCAATAATATGCACTATGATAGCTATATTTACATCATATTAGAGTATAATGCATGACATATAATAAATGAACTTAACTCTCAATATTTTTTTTGCATCGTGTATTAATATTGCATGATAATTTGGGTTACATGTAATATATTATGAAACTACATGCTTACGAATTATTTCAAGCAAAAATAATGCCTAAGTTAAGATGAAAACATCTAATATGCATTATTCATGTCTTATAGCTTGATATGCATAAATTAGCTTCAATTGATGTTGTAGTAAGCTAAAATGTTATATGTTTATTGTGGACAACATGTTTAATCCATTTACAACATTTTCTTATAGGGTTTTTATGCATATCATAGATCATTACGAATGAGTGCATGTATATTTTCGTAATACAATGTAAATGATAAGTAATGTATAGAATGAATGTTGCATGGCATGCTACACATATAAGGGCATTTATGCATTTTATTTCTGATTGATTATGAGTTACTTAACACATGCCATTAAATAAAATACCAAGGAAACAATTGATGCATGCAAAAATAATTTTTGTTGCACTAGATGTTGCGTGCATATGGGGGTACTACAATGCAATATATACACGAGTAATCACCACTTAAATCACATGAAAATAATGAGTATTACTCTATAGCCACTCACCGTAAAGTAATGAGCGTTACTCTATGGCCCGCTATAAAGTAATGAGCACAACTATATGGCTTGCCGTGAATTAATTAAAATATTTAGGGCTAGCAAAAATTTAGTGAAATTTAATTAAAACAAATGACTCAACGGAAGCTCTGCAAAATAAGCAAATAATCAAATAGAAGTTCTATAAAATAAAACAAATAACCAAATGGAAGTTCCGTAAAATAAACAAATAGCCAAACAGAAGTTCTGTAAAATAAAACAAATAACCAAACAGACGTTCCATAAAATAAACAAATAGCCAAACGAAAGTTCCTCTCATCTAGAGAGAAATATCCGTTGATGAAACTTAGAGAAAATTCAACGAAAGCAAAAGAACCAACAGAAGTTCCTCTCGCCTAGAGCGGAATATCCGTTGATTAAATTTAGTGAAAACTTAATAAAAGCAAGAAAGTTCCTCTCACGTAGAGAAGAATGTCTGTTAATTAAAATCTAGCAAGGTTAAGGTGTGTGTCTATTAAATTGTATTGAACTATATTGAAGTGTAAAATTGAAGCAATGTGCATATGATGTGTATAAAAAATGGGGTACACTACAGGAAAATTACCTATTTGTAATGACCATATTATTTTGGCTGTCACAAATAGTATCAAATGTGACAGCTTTTAAAGGCTGTTGCAAAAAAAATGTCATAAGAAACTTTAATAAGATAGAAGAAATTTTTTGTGACAGCTAAAATATTTTGGCCGTCACAAATGACTATTATTTGAGACGGCTTTTAAAAGCCGTCGCAAATGGAATTGGCGAGATAAAACCCGCGTCTGCCCTTTCTTCCCATGCGACCACCTTTTCCACACATGCTCGTCTCTCTGCGAAAATCTTCCCTCGCCGTTTCTCCACGCGTGCCGGTCTCACCGCGAAAACCTTCCCTCGCTGTCTCTCCGCACGTGCCTGTGTCGCCGCCCTCTCCACGCGCGCCCGGCTCGCTACCCTCTCCACGCACACCCATCTCGCCACCCTCTCTGCGCACGCCTGTTTCACCGCCTTGTCCATGTGCATGTTGTGCTTGTGACACGCGCCTGTCTCACCGCCCTCTCTCACCGTAGGAGCTTCTTACAGTACAGATCTGAGATTTTTTTTTTTTGTAGGTTTTTATTTTTTTGGTGATTTTTTTTGTAGGTTTTTAGTTTTTTCATGAATGTTTTGTAGGTTTTTAGTTTTTTGGTGATTTTTTGTAGTTTTTAGTTTTTTATATTTCAATATTTTTTGAAGTGCTTATTGAACCAAGCCAACTTATTAAGAGTTAGAATTTAAATATTCCTTTATTGAACTTTCATTTCCAAATTCCTTTATTGAATTTTTTGTAGGTTTATTTTTGTATCAACCCTCGACCCATCCCTAATATGGGATTATTTCAACACCCCCACACTTGTGAACACATGTTGAAATGTGGCCATCTAACTCAAAAGTAATTGATTGAGTAAAAGGATCCATTAATATGTCTGTGTATTTATTATTTCTCAACTAGTGCATGTGGCACAACATATTCTAACCTTTCTTAATAAACGCAAATACAGAATTAAACTAACTAATGAAACTTTCGTGGAACTTACATGCCACCTACTATGGCAGAAAAGATGGCAGTGAAGGCCTTTCCACCATCAGTTTACCCATTCCTAATAAAAACACCAGCATACCAGAATAAATGACCCATTCTTGAGTGCCATATAACAGACTGATACTTCTGATCTGATGTAGCTGCTGCAGCTGAACCAGAAATAGGTGTGCCCTGCAAAATGTATAAGGGGCCAAATTTGACACCCTTCATTACAACCAATGAACCTTTCACAACACTAATCTTTCCCCCTCCACCTGAATATCTGTAACCCTTAGAATCAAGGGTCATAAGAGAAATCAGGTTCTTACTTAGTTTTGGAACGTGCCAAACATCTTCCAAAACTCTAATCATGCTATCTTGCATCTTGAACTTGATAGTGCCAACACCTGCTCTAGAGCATACATTGTCATTGGCTAAGATCACTTGGCCATCCTCTACTTGTTCATATGTATCAAAGTACTCCCTGCACGGAGTCATATGATGGGATGCTCCTAAGTCCATGATCCACTGATCACCTGAATAAGCACTACAACAAACTGTAAGAGAAAAATCACCATCAGATGCAGAATCTATTTCTGCCACTGTAGCCTTTCCTTTGTTCTTCAACATGGGACAATTTGTTTTCCAGTGTCCCTTCTCCTTACAGTAATTGCAAGTATCCTTTGAGTACTTGCTTTTGGATTTACTCCTGTTTTTGTTCTTATTACCCCCTTTCCACTGGCTTCTACTTCTGTTCTCTTGCTGATGAGCTGTGAGGCCAGAACCACTTGCCTCATTACTGTCATGCTGCACCATGTGTCTCAGCTCTTTCGAATGAAGGCTAGATCTCACTTCTTCCAATGTAATGGAATCTCTTCCAACTACACAAGACTGAACAAAATTCTCATAACTGAGAGGAAGTGAGCAAAGCAAGATGAGAGCTGCATCTTCATCTTCAATGGTAACACCTGTGTTCTTGAGTTCCATCAGAATAGAATTTAACTGATCTAAATGCTGCTTAAGTGGTGTACCTTCCTTCATTTTTAGTGAGAACAATCTTTGTTTAACAACAACTTGTTTGTTAAAGACTTAGTCATGTATAATGACTCTAATTTCTGCCACACCAGAGGAAGTTGTTTCATCTACAACTTCTATGATTACCTCATCTGACAAGCATAGTAAAATGGTGGAGTGAGCCTTCTCCTCTTGTATTCCAAATTCAGTAGAATCTCTATCTAATGTGGCAGCCTTATTTAAAGGTGCCCAAATGCCTTGTTGTTTCAAAAGTGCTCTCATTTTTATTTGCCACAAACTGAAATTGTTTCTGCCATTAAACTTGTCTATTTTCATGCCAGGAGTTGTCATCTCAAAAATGTGATTTTAAACAACAATAATCATATAAAATTTCCAAACACACCTTCACAAATTTTTAATTTCAGAAATTGCCCAAAAATGCAAAAAATGTGTTCGATTTGCTTCAACTTTCAACAAACCTCTAAAAACTGATTTCGGACTTGTTGAACTCGGATTAGAAAAATATCAAACACATCCAAAAATTCAAAATTTGGCACAAGATCTGATTCTCAACACGTATTCAAAAATCTCAACTACTTTGCAACAAAAAATCGGCCCACAAAAGGAACCACGAAAATTTTAGCAAGGATGCCAAAAATCAAAACCTCGGATTTGCTTTCACGAAAAATTCCCCAAAAATTTTAGAAGCTTCAGAGCAATGTGTGGAAGGTTCAGGAGGCTTACAAACCCATTTCACCAAGTGAAACTCAGATTTGGGAGCTCGTCACCGGATTTTAGAAGCTTCTCGCCGACGTGCCTAACCTTTGTTTGCTTCGATTTTTGCAGGGAAGAAGGAGGAGATCTTGAGCATGCAAACACGAAAGGATTTACGTGGTTCCCCTTCACTTTGGGTACTCCACGAATGGCTCTCTTGGTGGGTTTCACTATTGGAGGTGGTGGGTACAAGGAGAAGAAGCAAGGAACAAAAGCTTCTTCTTTATTTCTCAATTTGGGTGAATTTGGGCTTTTATACTCAAGCCCCAAATTTCAACAATGCCCTTGAGTACATCAAGTTACAAATCATAATCAAAATACAAACAAGATGAAAGTCACATTCTTTTCATATAGTTTATTGAATTTGCTAAGATTCATGGATCTCATGATGGATTGATCAAGTGTCCATGTTTTAAATGTGTTAATTCACACTTACAAGATCCTAAAATTGTAGAAGAACACTTATTTTGGAATGGGATTCTTCAAAATTACACAACATGGTGTTATCATGGAGAAGTTCCATCAAAAAAAGTTCAGATTCCCATTGTAGCTGCTAAGGATGCCAATGTTGATTCAGATTATCATGATTATGATGATTTGAATGAGATGTTTGAAGACATTAATGACATGATACAAGGTTTTGAAGAAAGACAAGAGAGTGTTGAAGATGAATATGATAATGTCAAGGCCTTTTATAATAGTTTGGATGATGTTAACCAAGAGTTATATCTAGGATGTAAAAAGTATACAAAGTTAACTTTTATAGTTCAATTGTTTCATATAAAATGCTTGGGTCAGTGGAGTAACAACACATTTGATATGCTATTGGGACTACTTAAGAATACCTTTCCAATGACAACTTTACCAAGTAATATGTATGAGTTAAAAAAGATGATTAAAAACTTGGGTCTTCATTATGAAAGAATAGATGCACACGAAGATGATCACATTTTATTCTAGAAATACAATGCAAATCTAAACTCATGTCCAAAGTATGGCAAATCAAGATGGAAGACCAAAGAAATCATGTCATCTAAGAAGAAAAGAACTTCAATAAAAGTTGTTAGGTATTTTCCAATTATTCCAAAACTACAAAGGTTATTCATGACATCCAAAATAGCTAGTTTAATGAGATGACACAATGAAGATTGTACAAATGATAATATGATGAGGCATTCTGTAGATTCTCCAGCGTGGCAGACATTTGACAAAATTCATGTTTCTTTTAGTATGGAACCTCATAATGTCAGGTTGGGGTTAGCTTCTGATGGATTTAATTCTTTTGGAACAATGACTACTTAGTATAGTATTTGGCTAATCATTTTGATTCCTTACAATTTACCTCCGTGGATGTGCATGAAACACCACAACATGATGCTATCGCTACTTATTCCTGGGTCATCTTCACTTGGTGTTGCTATTGATGTTTACATGCAACAATTAGTAGATGACTTGAAGAAGTTATGGGTTGAAGGTGTACAAACATATGACAAATCAAAGAAAGAGTTGTTTCAAATGCGTGCTGCACTTTTGTGGACCATACATGATTTCTCAGGTTACGCTATGTTATCTGGTTGGAGTACGAAGGGAGCATATGCATGTCCATCTTGTCATAAATTTACATGTTCTCATAGATTGAAACACAGCAAAAAGTATTGTTACATGGGGCATCGAAGATTTCTTCTAGATGATCATAAATATCATGCAAATAAATCATTATTTGATGGGACAATTGAAGATAGGTCACCACCAAGAGCACTTTCAGGTTCAGAGGTATTATCTGAAGTTAATAGCCTTACTTTCACCCTAGGCAAGGGTGATGTTGCGACCAAAAAAAGAAAAATGATTGAAAGCTGTGATGAAAGTTTTAATTGGAAGAAGAAAAGTATTTTCTTTGATTTACCATATTGGGAAACATTACTTATATGACATAATTTGGATGTGATGCACATTGAATGAAATGTTTCTGACAAAATCATAGGAACTTTACTTGGGATAGAAGGCAAAACTAAAGATACAAAAGAAGCACGTCTAGATATGGCTAAAATGGGTATTAGAAGTTCTCTACACATTGAAAAAGATGATGCAGGACACATTCCAGATGCGTGTTACACAATGAATAAGACGCAAAAGAAGTTATTTTGTCAGGTTCTTAAGCAAGTTAAGGTTCTTGATGGTTATGCTTCCAACATTTCCAGATGTATTAATATTGACTCCAAGAAGATTGCAAGACTTAAAAGTCATGATCATCACATACTAATGCAACAATTACTTCCTCTTGTGGTGAGGAGATGTTTGCCATACAGTGTTAGTGATGTGCTTATCTAATTATGCAATTTTTTAAAAGATTTATGTTCAAAGAATGCAACTGCTGAGAAATTTGTCATATTGGATGATGAAGTTGCTAAATGTTTATGTAAACTTGAGACAATTTTTCCACCTTCCTTCTTCGATATAATGGTACATTTACCCATTCATTTAACAGAAGAAACAAGATTGGCAGGACCTGTGCAATATAGATGGATGTATTCAATAGAAAGGTAATGAAGACATTACCCTTACTTTTAAAATATTTATCAAAATTCACATTAATGTGTTACTATGTGTAGGTATCTTGCCAAACTAAAATCATATGTACGTAATACACGTCATCTGGAAGGTTTAATTGCTGAAGGCTATCTAGCCATAGAGTCTATGATATTTTGTTCAAGATACTTGCAAAGTGTTCCAACAATATTTAATAAAGTTTCAAGAAATATTGATTTGCAAGATACAATACACGATAATGAAGGATGGGACATATTTGCCAGAAGTACTCGATTTTTAGGTGGTGAAGTATTGCATGATTTGGATTATCACACATTACAATTGGCACATCGAACTGTTCTTGACAATTGTAATGAGATTAATGAATTTCGTCAGTAAGTTTTGTTGTAATTTAATTCATTAAGGTATATATCAATTAATATTATTAACATTTATCGTCATATTCAATGTAGGGAACATTTCCAACTTGTAAGATCGCAACATCGTCGTGCCCGTGCGTGGGAAGTGGAACGAATCCATTCTTCAAAATTTCCAGAATGGTTGGCACAACATGTATGTAACACAGTATGAAGTTTGTTGGTGTACCATGTCTCGATACAAATTTGTGGTATATCATAAGTTAATGTTGTTTCTGTCATGTAGGTGTGAATCATGCAAGAAGAAAAAATGGAGAATGTGTCTAATGAGCTTAGATGGTTAGCAAGTGGTCCAAATCCAAATGTAAGAAGTTACAAAGGTTGTGTAATCAATGGATTCCGATTTCACACAAAGGATGTTGAATGTAAACGAAGCACTCAAAATAGTGGTGTTTGTATAAAAGCAAGAACATCATGCTTTGCTAGTGGAAAAGACAAAAATCCAGTAGAAGGAGATGTAATGTATTATGGTATTGTTAATGATATCATATCATTAAGTTATGCCATTGATAGAAGTGTAGTATTATTCAAATGTGATTGGGTTGATTATGGTGTTAGTGATCGTGCCATTAAGATAGATGAATTTAATATTACTTTAGTCAACTTTGATCATTGTCATAATAATGATCCTTTTGTATGAGCGTCTCAAGTTCAACAAGTATTTTATGTTGCTGATCCTATTGAAAAAGGGTAGCATGCAGTTATCTCTTATAGTCCAAGAGATTTGTACAACATGGAATAAGATGATAAAGATGATGTGGTGTAATTTATTTGATGTTAATGACAAAATTATATTACTAAAATAATTTAATTATTAATAACTTATTTGATGATGGTTTGCATATTTATCATTTCTGTTATTATGAGATTATTTAGTAGTTAACTTACATGGTTGTAGTTTATATTTTTCAAATTTCCATTTTTTCTATTTCCAGGAGATACAAATTTCGTTAAGATATTTTACTAATTCACTTGTAAAATATTTATTTTTATGTTATTGGTTATTATTATTGTAGGTGAAACTTGAATGAAGATAATTGTTTCAAGGTAAGATATTTTACTAATTCACTTGTAAAATATTTATTTTTGTGTTATTTTTTATTATTGTTGTGGAGCATTAACTTAATAAATAGGGAGGCTATTTCTTATATATGTTGACATTTATTTTGAAATTCAATGAATTTGTTGTAGGTCTGATGTTCTATATTTTAATTCCACGGTTGAAGTAAATGTAGGAATTTTTTGTTGTCAATTTCTTTGTATGCATTGAAATGCTTGTGCTGAAATTTAATTAACTTATGTCTTATATTTTCTCATATCTTATGTCATGGTCTCATTTGGTTAAGTTAATTCTTTTTTATGCATGTATCCATCTTACACCAACTTAACAGTTTTTAATTTTGTGTAGGATGCTATTACTTAAGCTGTTAGGAATGGAGGAATGTGGACTTGTTGGAATGTAAATACTTTTTAGAATAGAGGAATGTGGACTTGTTGGAATGTAAATATTTTTTTTGTAGGATTGGTTAAATGTTGTATGGTTATTAAGTATTAATAATGTATGTACTTTAGGACATATATGAAAAAGTAAATGTGTGAATTGTGTATGAACTTTTAGTATGTAGAATGTATTTTAAAAAAAAATATTTCATGTATGAAGAATATTACAGGTACATGAATTACAGGTACAATAATTATAGGATTTTAATAGATTTTTATAATATTTTTTTTTATTTTTTAATATTATTTGTAATGGCCATTGTGACTACTTTTCTAGCCGTCCCAATGTATTTGTGACGGTTTATAGTCGTCACAAAGTATTTTTTTTCATTAAAATTTTTTTAAATGACCATTTGTGATGGCTAATTATAGTATTTGTGATGGTGTTTAGCCATCACAAAGTTTTTTTTTTGTTAAAATTTTTTTAAATGACCATTTGTGATGGCTAATTAGATTATTTGTGATGGTGCTTGGCCATCACAAGTATAGTATATGCAACGGTTTTTAAAATCATCACAAAGTATTTATGATAGCCTCTGTAGCTACGGTTTGTGATCGTCACAATAATCAGTTTTTAGGGTTCTTAAGACAGTTTTAGCCGTCACAAAAAGTCATTTTTCCCGTAGTGGTGCCAACACTAACTCTTTAATAGTGTGCTACCTTAGTAGATTTAACTTGAGTCTAACATAGCTTAATGGTGCTGAATGTGCGCAAGCATGCATGATGGGTTTTGTTTGATGTGCTAAAGGTTATACTGAATTCGTGCATGTGTTTGATTGATTTCTTTGGGTCTCTTGTGCTAAATAGTCAGTGATTTTGATGTTTTGAATGTGGATTCAATTTCAGGAAATTTTCATGTGTTTTTGTTAAGCTAATTCAGAAGCTTAAATGAAAATTAGGATGCATGTTAGAATTCTGGTTGGGATATTTGCATGCTTCACCTACTTAAAGTGTAACATATTCAATTCAGAGTGTTGTTCGCTGGAAATTAATGATTTAGCATGTTTATTTGAAGCACTATAAGATTACATATTGCACATTCAGTAATTGAGATAATATATGCTAAATTAGTGGTAGTAAGAACTAGTTAGTGTTGCATGTGCACTAAATTCTATTTCGATATTCCAAGTTGCTTCCAGGTACATATATATGTTTTTGTGACTTGATTGCAATTTTTAACTTGTGTGAAATTTCTGATTTGTAAGGAAAAGCAAGTTTATAAAGCTCTTCAAAGGTCCAAGTAAGTGTTTAAATAGATTTAGTTGCATGCTTGAAGTTCTAGTCATATAGCAAACTATACTTGATTGTAATTGTTATTGCTATATTGCTTTGCATCTCTGGATTGCTATTATCATTGCATGCTTATAAGTGTTGTACTTCTTGAAATCTAAACATTAATAACCTTCCTTGTAAAATTAACATGCACTTGCCGTGTTTGCATAAGATGCCGTGCACTTGCAGTAAAATTGAAGTTAATTCTTCCGAATAAGTTTTTGACATCGTTGCTGGGAAATGTTATCAATTTGCGTTTAGATCTCATTTTTGAAAATATTTTTTATAGCTTGTTTTTATATTGCTTGCAATTAGAAGTAAATTTTTGTTAATAGCAATATGGAGGGTAACTTTTATTTTCGTGAAAATGCTTATATTCCATATTGCGATTATTGTTGTGTAGAAGGTCATAGTATTTCTAATTGCATTTTTTATAAAGTAGCTCAAAATCCTGAAAAATGCTCTCAAATATGTACACTCATAGGGCTGATGAATGTGTACAATTAGTAGAGATGAGTGCATTTAACCTAGCTAAATATCAAGTAAATCAATTAGAAAGAGTTAATGAAAATGATAATGTAATAGTTGAAAATGAAATAAGGGAAGAAAATGTTGTAAATGGATTAAACATGTTGTCTACAATAAACATATGACATTTTAGCTTACTACAACATCAATTGAAGCTAATCTATGCATATCAAGCTATAAGACATGAATAATGCAAATTAGATGTTTTCATCTTTAACTTAGGCATTATTTTTGCTTGAAATAATTCTTAAGCATGTAATTTCATAATATATTACCTGTAACCCAAATTATCATGTAATATTAATACATAACGCAAAAAAAATAATGAGAGTTAAGTTCATTTATTATATGTCATGCATTATGCTCTAATATGATGTAAGTATAACTATCATAATGCATATTATTAATAACAATGTAAAGCTCCATAAAATAATGAAATATTCATAAAAGCACATTGATAATAAAAATTTATAGTCCATTCAGTATAATTAATGTATAAAAAATATATACTAAATATCTTTGAACAATACACATACTTTATCACTTCCATGTTTTAGTACAGTGGTTCAAACACTTGTTCATACACTACCCTGCACTACTGAAAAGAAGACACCCACCAACACACACCCATGTACATACAAAGATAGTGCACTGCTACTTTTATCAGAAAGGCGAGCGTGAGAACAATTATGAATGCCTTCACCACCACATGCAAGCATGCTTATAAGCTTCAACTCCAAGCATCCTTATAAGCTTCAACTCATCTGGTCGATCTTGTTGTTGTCGATCGGACCACAAGAAAGCTTCTGGTGCAGTTCTTGTTCGACGTACACTGACATAATGCCTCCAGTGGCGCGGCATCAGCGTGCGTGTCTTCCACCACCCTGCTCTATCAGCTTTTCCGTGAGCTGCAGGCCGCGCTTCATTATTCGATTTGCTCTCTTCTTGGTCGTCTAAAGGTATGGTCATGAATAGTATTTTTTTATTTTTAAAATAATTTTAAATATTATTATTATTTTTATTATTATTATATAAATTTTAATATATAAATTTTAATCACATAAATTACTATATAGTTTAAACTTCATTCACAAAATTAACTTCAATTTCTATTCTTTCCAACTTTGAAAAAGTAAAAAGAGTTACTCGTAAACAGCACTCTAAGTTAACTCACACCGATAATTTGATAATTGTAAAAAAATTTATCTTAAGATCTTATGTTTAAATTTTTATTAAATATAAATCCTTTATAAGTTCGTCTCTCAACAGTGATATTACACAACTTGTCAAAAAGTTTCAGAATAGCTTGGGGGATAGAAAAGCGGCAGCACCACCAAGGAATTAAACCGAGAACGCGTGCGGTTCATTCTTTAATTAATTAGCTTCATATCTGCTCTAATTAATTAATTCTCTTCTTTGTGTGTTTTAATTAATTAATCACAAACACTCATTGATTTTTCTCCTTTAATTTTAAGGATGTCCTTCTGTTATACCGTCACGTTTCAAGAGCATTTTTTTCATTTAATTCGTCCAATTTTAATCTTGAGAGTAACATAATTTACAATTTTACTATCTGTAATTGTCATGCAGCTTAAAAAAATCCACCTCCCATATCGCTCTCCATTTTTATTTCTGTTACGGTTAATTAGTACTTCTTATTTCGCTTTTTAAATAAAAAGTAAAAGAAAAAGAAAATTTTCACTTGCCATCTCATTTCTTTATTTTTATTTAAAAAAATCATCATTTATTACAATAGATATGTCAATAAGTTACGCTAGACTCGAATTTTTTGCAGGCTCATTTGGGCTTATTTCAGCTCATGCACGGTCATATTGGATTAGGTTCGATATAATTTATAAATATTTAAAAAAATTAAAAATAAGATTTAAATTTGTAACCATCCTACACAAAATGCAGAAAATTAGCCTTGAATATTTTCTTTTAAAAAAAAAACGACGTGATGTCACGGTTTGTGGATAGGGCGGCTGGACGATATCGTTACTTTAGGTGACCGCCGTACCAATGCCGAGTCTAGTCTTAAAAAAGCTAACACGTTCAGGTGGAGCCACCGCACTTTTTTCTTAAAAAAGTTAAAAAAAGGGTGAAATCGGGAAAATAAAAATTAAAAAAAATTAAAATTTCAGGTATTTATCGTGTATCTTTAAAAAAATAAACAAAATTTAAACTTTTTTCGTACGCGTGTATAAATAGTGAGTTTTCCATCATCATCGATCTCATCTTTTGTATGAAAAAATATTAGGTATCGTTTATCAATTTTATTTTTATACTTTTAGAAGTAGAAAAAAAGTAATGTTTAAGTAAATAATTTTGAGATAGAAAAGAAGAGAAAAATAATTTTAATAATAAAAAAAGTAAATTAAAGAATATAAATATCATCGTAAAATTAGAATTATTTTTAAAATTAAAAGTGAAAAATAAAATAAAACCTCAAGAAAGTGAACGATATCTAGATGTGATATTTCTCTTACTCTCTTCTTGATTGTGCTCCTCCTGTAATGCTTCTCCTGTTATCATCATTCTTATCTCATCAAGAATTACCTAACTTGTTAATATGATTTCGTTTATTCTTAACTTTCTATTCAATTTTTGAAAAAAGTAATTTTTAAACGCATCAAATATCTCTTCTCCTGGTGTTGCATCTCACCATTTCTCCTGACCTCTCGTGTCACTAGATTATCCCTTTCTTGACGGTCCATTTCTCTAGATTATCCCTTTCTTCTCCTAATTAACTTCTGCAACCATTATACTTCTCTGGCTGCGACTCTTCCATGTTTGAACCTATGATCGCTTGCTGTTGTTGATTGTCCAGCCACAAACACGGCATTTTTGGCGGATGGTGGCTAATGCAAAAGGGAACGAAGAAGATGGTATAAAATATAAAAATAAAAATTAAGTTTTAAAATGTTAATTTCGTAGAGGAAATTTCGAAATATTAATTTTAAATTTTTTTATAAGTATTATATTTTAATATTTCAAAAATAATTCCAAATCTATGGTAAAAAAATTTAAAATTTGTTTATATTTTTTAAAATACACAAATAATTAAAAAAAATTAAAATTTTTTTTTTTCAATATTTTTACCGAAGACAAGCCCCCCCTGTTCTCTCGTTTTCCAGACTTATTAGAATTCGTCAAACGAAATGTAAAGAAAGTCCGGAAAACGTTTGACGAATTCAAATAATTCATAAACAATATATGATATATATATGCGCGTTGTATACACCGATGCCGAGTTTTTCCAATAAAAGTTTGACTTTTAATTTTTATAACCCTTTAAATATTTAGCGTCCTTACGTTTGAATTTGAATCGTCGTGTCCTCGCACAGATATTATAATATAAAAAATTGATTGACTTTCCGATAATTGCAAATAAATAGTGATAATTAAAGATTTTTCTATTTTTATTGGTCTCATTAAATATTTTTATAAACTTTAAGTAATTATTTCAAAATGCACACATCACAAACGTTCCCGATAGGCAACCACCGTTTGGTGGCCTTTTTATTTATTTATTCTCTTCCCGAGAGAAGTTGTTAGTTGATCCTTCCAGAAAAGGATCCAATGTCGATATATATTTATAAAATCAGAATAATTTTATTATTAGCATTATATTATTATGAGCGTCAATCTAAAGATCTAAATTTAACTTTTTTTTTTGATCTTATCCACGAGAAGAAAATGTGAAAATTATGTAGAAATTTTTTTAATTGTTTAGATATTAATTTTTTTCTATATACTATATTTATTTGACAGCTTTAAAGTTTCATAAAAGTTAAAAGTTGAAATTTCAAAAAGAATTATGATAATTAAAAGTTCTGAATATGTGTCATCATGCGTTTATTTGTAATTTCAATCTTACCTGTGAAAGCGAAAGTCACAAATTGAACCAAAGAGAATGTAACACTAAGAGTAATAAAAATAAGCACCCACTTTATTTTTTTATAGATTTTACTTACATTTATTTGAACTAATGTCAACTTTAAAATTTCACAGTAACTAAAATTAAAAGCATACAAACAAATACGCCATAGACAATCGACACTTATCATACTCTTGGATTAGAAAATCAGAAATCCAAACATAAACTTATCTGTTTGTCGTTTCAGCCAGTTTGGATCGACCAACTTGAACCATAAACTCATATTCAAATTGGGGTTCTCAACGTGATCAATCATCAATCTCGGATTGAATGAGGCATGTGCGGCCCTAGAACGTGCTGCTGCCGAATATCTTTCACAGGAGGGCAGTGGCACAAAAGCTCACACTCAGAAACAGCAGGAAGAAATAACAGGAATGCAATGATAGAAAAAAACTTGCAACCACTCCAACTCCCCCCACCTGCACTGCTACCAAATGAAACGCAAGGTCAATGTGGTGGTGGTTGAACAAATCCACTCCATCTCAAATCATAATAATAATCTAAAACTTATAAGCTTAAATTTAAAATTTTTTAAAAAGTAATGATTATAATGGAGCGGGTCTGATCACGTGCAGCGTGCATGGTGCTGAAGGGTGCCTACCCGGTCGGGACGACAGCATTCACACCTAAATGAAACATCAACGGCGACACGAGTCCTACCCTCACGCTACCTGCCTTCTGTGGTTTTTCTTTTTTGATTGCTCGTCGACGGGACGCGCCGCCCAACCAATGGAGGAGGAGAACGCGTCGGGGAGGGATCCGCGCTCTCGTCCCGGGACTTGACGCTCTCGCCTCGTGCCACCATTCTCGAGGCAGGCAGGCAAGCAAGCAAAAAATAGCGCGTTCGTCGCGTTCGCCGAGGTCCGAGAAGACGAAATCTGAATAGAGAGATATATATCCTGATAAATCTGAATAAAAATACAAGATTTCAAAATAAAACAAAAACAAAAACTGTCTCACGTGGCTTCCACGTGATGTGAAACGACCCTCTGATAATGCGACGGTGCGTGTAAGTTGCGAGTAATGTGAATGGGAAAATTTTATTTTATTTATAAGAAATTTTGAAAAAAATAAAAATAGTAGTTAGTTAGTTGTTTTCTTTTATTTATTGTACCAAGTATTTTCTTCTTCTTCTTTTTTAAAAAAAGGGAGAGAAGAGTAGAAGACGGAGCTGCAGCTGCAGGTGCTTACTTTTATAAACGTTTGGTTCGTTTCTTCTCCCTCCAGCTGCTCTGACCAGGAAATGTAAGGTGAGGGGCCGCGAGGTGAGGAGTGGAGTGTAGGATTGGGGGCGAATTCATACTTCTTTCTCTTGAGGAGGTGGCGAAGGTGGAGAAGAACGTGCACCGCTCCGCTCTGATGGCGGCGGCGACGGCGACGGCGTTTCAGAGGCGCAGGCACCACCACCACGAGCGCTGCTTGTGTTCGGGTTTCCTGGCGTCGTACTTCGTCGCGGCTGGGTTCTTCCTTCTTCTGATCTTCCTCGCGATCCTCTCGTTCCTTGCGCCTCCTTTGATCGATCATCCGTCCTTTCCAAACCCCCGCCGCGGGCGCAGCAGAGTCCACGAGGACCGTCGCCGCGGCTCAGCCGGTGGTTCCGTCCCGCCTCGCCTGGTATCCTGCTTTTTTGCTGTATGCCTGTGCCTGATGACGGAATGTTTCCGGAGTTTTGCACTAATTCTGTTGCTTGTGGTTTTAGTTTGTGAATTCGTTCGGGCTTATGAAGAACGTGGTTGCGGCGGAATCTTTCGTCGTTCCGGTCAGGCTTGATTCATTTTCTAAGTGTGCTGCCTTCATTTTTCGTTGTCACTTTGGGGCTTCTTCTTCTTCTTCTTTTTCTTTTTTTGCAGTGGAGCAGGTGTTTGAAATGAGAACATATAATAGAGCTCTTGTTACTTTCTGTGGTCTATTGCTTTGATTGCTCATTTTGTTCCATGTGGATTGTGTAGAGCGGAGGGGCGTCAGGGCATGACCTATGGAAGTCGAAGCGGTCCAAGTACTTTTTCGGGTGCAGCAATTCCACGGAAAATTTTCCAAGTGCGTTGCACCTTTGCTTGTTTATATTGATTGATGCAAGGGATGTTTGCAAATTTGAAATCTCTTGATTATGTCGTGAAATCTAGCCATTTACGCTATTTGGTGATTTCAATTGTAATTCATGTGTTATTTACTGATTTGAGTTCTACTTAATCATCGTGGTTGGCAAATTTGAAGTGTTTCATGGATTTTTATTTTCTGTTCTCGATGAGGGATTTTCATGGGAAATTTTCATATGCAGAAGTGGAATCAATCTCTTGCAGTAATGGGTACTTGATGATTGCTACCAGTGGAGGTCTAAATCAGCAAAGAACTGGGGTACGAGCTCTCTCTGTGTTTGGCTCTGTTAAGTGCGACTTCTAGTCTAGAACAACTACAAGTCTAGATAGTGATACTCTTGCTTTTAATAACTTAGTTATTGTTGTAGATTTTATCTTATTAAAATCAATTGACTTGTGAAAAAAAATTTCACAAACGATATAAAGGTTTTAGTTCTATTTATTGATTCTAATGTGAGACTATTTTTTCCAATACACCATTCACTTGTGAGCCTTTAATTGGAGTATTTTATATAGTATCTTATGTATAACATATGTAGATTGACTTTGATATAATGTGAATTTTACTTTAGTAAAACTAATTAACTAGTAAGAAATGATTTAGAAGTGATATAAATATCTTGATTTTACTCATTTTTCTAATGTGAGACTATTTTACTCAAGAATTGTAACATCCCTTTCCAATTGACTAAATCAAACCACCTTTTGCACTAGTAGCTTTACTTTTAGTTTTCAATTGCAACCTTGAGTTTCAAGATGCAATGCAACCAATAATAAGGCTAATGTATTATTATCCTTGACCTCCTCCTCCTCCTCTCCCTGATTATTATAAGAATGCATTGTAGTTGTAAGAAGCAAGATATATGCAAGTAGCAATCATTAGATAACTAAAGTAGGTTTCAAATGATCAACTTCTATGGTGATAGTTGTATCGATCATTCAACAAGTGTTGTTTTCACAAATTTCACTTTCATTGAAATATTTGTCCTACATCCAATGAGGGCTCCATCAAATCCATTTTTCACTCGTATGAAAAGTGAAAGCAAGTTTAATTGTATAACCAACAGATTGTTCACGCCAAATAATATATTCTTCGGCAAAATATGCAATCATTTAATATTCCTTAAGCTTGTTATGTTGGATTTTGTGATATCCAGTGAGAAAGCTCTGCTAAGAAGCTGGATCACAGTTATGCCTTTGATTTTGTTTGCTTCAACTCAAATAAGCTGAAGATTGCAACTTCCAATTGGTCCCTGCATGTCATAGATACTGGCATGCAATTTTTTCTTGTTTATTACCGACTGCAACCTCACAAATGCAGATGATCTCGCCTACTTCATTACCTTATTGAAGATTTTCTGTGCTTAGATATCATGTGGTGTGCTATTGTTGCATTCATATTTGCTAGTGTGAATTTCTGATGGGCAGCATCACTTCCATGGGTGTTTTCAGATAACAGATGCTGTTGTTGCAGCACACATTCTTAATGCAACACTCATTGTTCCTAAGCTTGACCAGAAATCATTCTGGAAAGATGCTAGGTCAGTTGTGAATTCATTGCTAAATCAATTTTTTTCCATTTAATGTAATCGTTTCATCTACTTGGAAGAATGAGCTGACATTTCATGCTTCATTTCTCTGCTCAATTGTGCAGTAACTTCAGTGAAATATTTGATGTTGATTGGTTCATTTCGACACTCTCAAAAGATGTAAAAATTTTGAAACAGCTCCCAATGAAGGGAGGGAAATATTTTGCTTCTCCATATACCATGCGAGTTCCAAGGAAGTGCACTCCTAGGTGCTACCAGAACCGTGTCTCACCTGTTCTTAAGAAAAAACATGTAAGAGCTCTATCCTCCAAGCTCATGTTTCTATTGCTTGAGCAGAAAATTTTGTTTGTTTTCGACTTGTCCTTTTGATGTTAATGTAAGCCATTTCATGTATGTTTTATTGCATGTTTATAATAAATTTCATGTTTTGTTGCTGATGTAGGTCGTTCAGCTGACAAAGTTTGATTACAGGCTTGCGAACAAGTTGGATGTGGACCTGCAAAAACTGAGATGTAGAGTTAATTATCATGCATTAAAATTCACTGATTCGATACTTGAAATGGGAAATACGTTAGTTAAGAGGATGAGGCAAAGAAGCAAGCATTTCGTTGCTCTACACCTTAGGTCAGTATCTAGCTTCATTCAGTGAAGTAGATGTCACTGTTCTTACATGAAAATTCTCATAAATTATGACATCTCATTTTGATCCTGATTTCTTAGTTGAACATTATCAGTGATGGCAAATGAAAAAAATGGTACTACATGGTTGATGGTTGTGTCCCCGTTCCAGGTTTGAACCTGACATGCTTGCATTTTCTGGATGCGACTATGGTGGAGGCGAAAGGGAAAGAAGAGAGCTGGGAGCAATTCGCAAGAGGTGGAAAACATTACATGTAAGATGATGGATGCATTTGTTCTGTTTTGACGGGAGGAAGTCACCTGTGACCTTCTTTGGTCTCAGTACCGAGCATATTCTAAATTTTGCAGACAAAAAACCCAGAAAAGGAACGGAGGCACGGCAAATGTCCCCTCACTCCTGAAGAGGTTGGTCTCATGTTAAGGGCACTGGGATTTGGAAATGACGTTCACGTCTATGTGGCATCAGGTGAAGTATATGGTGGAGAGGAGACTTTGGCACCTTTCAAAGCTCTATTTCCTAATTTTCATTCCAAGGAAACTTTAGCCGCCGACGAAGAGTTGGCTCCATTTTCATTCTTCTCTTCACGTATGGCTGCTCTTGATTTCATGGTGTGTGATGGCAGTGATGTTTTTGTGACCAACAATAACGGAAACATGGCAAGAATACTGGCCGGCCGTAGGTACAGATTATTCTCTTCCACTTCCCCCCGCTTCACATCCCACATGATCTTCTTACACCATCATTTCTTACCATTCATCCGCAGAAGGTATTTTGGACACAAGAGGACGATTCGGCCCAATGCCAAAAAGCTCTTCTCGCTTTTTCTGAATAGAAAGAGCATGACCTGGGAATCCTTTGCGTCCAAGGTACGTGCGAATCAGAGAGGCTTCATGGGAGAGCCCAAGGAGGTGAGACCAGGCAGAGGAGAATTCCACGAGAATCCCTCGACTTGTATATGTGAGAGCGCCGAGGCTGCACCGGCGCAGATACCCAGAAGCAAGTCCAAGGGATTTGGAAGAGACGAGGTTGAAAATGCCAACGAAGGTTCTTTTGATCCGTACGATCACTTCGCCGGTGAAGAGCTTGACTGGCCTTACGTGGATGACTCCTCTTCTCCGGAGAAAGAATCTTCCAACACAACGATATCAGAATATAATCTTTTCGTCAGGTCCGACGAGCCAGAGCTAGAGGAGATACTGTCAGACTAGAAAGCCCGCCGGCACCCCTTCATCACGAGTTTTTCGTAGCTGTAAACATTATTCTTTCACCATTTTTGCGTCGGTCATGGTTCTCTGAAATCGGCATGCCGTTCCATCATACACCGAGCTTGATGGTTCTCTCCACCTGCAACTGTACAGCATCAAGCTCTCCCACTTCTTTCGTTACCGCGCGGGAAGATTTCCCCCACTACATTTTCCTCCTCCGGTCTGAAGCTTCCAACCAACTCTTCTTTCCTTTTCTGCTGTAGAATTTCTTCTGCTCTTCTTTCCATGTAAATTACGCACCCACAAGTGTACAACGAACCTGGCGAGGAAATCTGAGATACCGGAAAGTCTTCTTCCGGATACCCAAGAAATGCAGTCACGGAAAATCTTGAGGTGAACAAGGTGGTTTTCACCACACCAACGTAAGTAACCATGTAAGTCTAAAGCATCACTTTCCTCACTTGTCACCATTTTTGTGCTGGTGGTTGTGAGTGAATTTAATTTTTCTTGTATCATCATTTTGTAATATTTTTCACCTTGCTCGGATTTGAATTTCGGTGTTTGCAGGCGGTGAGGGCGTGAAGCTTCTCAACGAAGCTCAATCTAAGAAGAAGATCGGTCTGAATCCATCGACACCCACTTTTGTCTATACGTCTGCAAAACCTCCTAATGCTTCTCGTTCTCGTTCTTGGGCTGAGGTGAGGGATCACAACTAGTCTTCTATTCTGGTTGCCACTGTCGTTATTGTCGGACTTGTGCTGTTTGCTTTTTGATGTGATATTGTCTGTCTACTGTAACTCGTTCTCGTTCTGTTTCTATTTTTTCGGTCGGCCTCTGGGCCTGGATGCTGTAATTTCCGTTCTTTCGGTCTTTTTACATTACTTATAATTTTCAAAAGAAAACTATGGTTGTGTTTATTAATGAAGTGGGGGTGAGATTTTTATTGTACGTTGATTTTACATAATAATTATAATATAATAGGATAAATATATAGTTATTATAGTAATTTTTATTATTATAGTAATTAAATGTAAAATATCAAAAATACCTTGTGATTAGAATGAGAGGGATCTGCACAATCTTAGTCTCGTTTGATCCATTGCTGCTGCCTCTTCCATTGCATTGCTCCATTCCACGTGAAATCTCCTTTAGTGCATCGCTCGATATCAACCTTCCATTGATACATCTCTAACATTACTCATCTTTACATATCGTTGCAACCTTCTTTTGTCATTGGGAGTGAACACTGTCACAACTCTCTTTTGCAGCTGGAAGTAAACACTGTTCATCCCTTGTGTCATGTTTCATGAACTCAAACAAGTAAATATTCTATTACTTTTATGATTATTCAAAGTTTAATAAGTGTTCCATTTTGGTGTGGTGGGGAAAACTTTTCAAGTGTTACATATGAGATTAGCTTGTATAATAAAACATTTTCAATGTAAAGAGATTAGCTAAATAACATCAATTTATCCCTCAATGAGTCAATATTCAATGTTAATGCTATTTGTGTATTATGAAGTACTTTTGTTGACATGCGAACATAAATATGGTAACACGAAAGATGTTCTTTGGTGAAAAGGTTAAACATCACATTTATAGTGAAGATTGTACAAATATTCATATATGATGATTAAGATTTAAATATTTTTTCATGTAAAATCTAGGTAAATATTTGTGCATCTCATGTATAGATCATTTTTACTTTACCTTTTTATTTTATTTTTCTCATAGGTAAATATTAAAGTTTTCGATAATTTTGCATTATAGATATTAGTGATGAATATTTATACTTTTATTTCAATGACCTTTTTTTCAAATAACTAAAATGTGACAAGTTTTCTATGAATTTTTAAAACATGTCACAGGTTTTTGAATAGATATGGGAACTTTCTTAACCTAGATCTTAGCGATCCAATTTAGTTGATGCTTTATTTTGAAACACAAATAATCCATTTGATTAATTTAGCATATTCATCAAGGACTACAGTGCATAATATTGGATACACTGATAGTGTCAAACATGTTAAATGGACATTGAAGAATTTGTTTTAATACATGTCAAATGATGCTAGATACATTTAGGAGATTATGTTCCATTCTAAAAAAATGTACTCTCATAACTATTAGTGTTGAGTGAGTGTTGAAGAATAAGTCAAAATATTTTTAGAAATATGTGTACATAGAAGCAAAAATAGAATAATGCAGGTAGCACTCCAACACTCTCGACAAACAATTAGTAAATATATTCACAAAGTATTGGATATTATAATAGTGTGGATGTTGAATGTGATTTGGCTGAAGGAATCATTGACAAACACACCATAATTCCAGAAAGATAATGAAAGGTTCATATCCTTCTTTCACAACACAATTGGAGTTCTTGATGGAACCTACATTCACTGTGTTTTCCCAAAATCTCAACATATTGTATATCGTTGTGGGCAAGATGCAAAGTGTGTTAAGTATAGAACCTCTCCTTAAGTTGTGTTTTAATGATGTCAAATATCTTGTGATGTATGTAAAAGAAGTGATGACATGACTTGAAGATATGATGAAGTGATAACTTAAAGCATTGATAAAGGATTTGAAGGCTTTGAAGAGTTAATAAAGCTTAGCATACATAAAAGATATGAAGCCTCGATGGATGCAACTCATGAGGAATGAAGGCAAAAAGTGATGAAGAAAAGCCACATGGGAAGCCCCTGTACAAAAGATTTGCACATTAGTTAAGTCACACACTTGATATCGTTAGAGCACATCTACTATCCTATAAACAGAATAAAAGTGGTATAATGAATTCAAAATTTGTTATAACAATTTTGGCAGGTTAGAATTAAGGTTACCACACAAACAGAACATTATTCGGATATTCGAATGATTATATAAATTTGTTTATACTTAGTTATTTTAGAACACCAAAAAGGAAGTTCCGCACAAACCTATCTTTAGTAGATGGAAGTTCCATATAGGTCAAGAGAAAAATGGAAGTACCATAAAATCCATGCCTTAGAAAATAGAAGTTCCGCTAGAAAATTAAACTATCCTAGAGTTCAACGGCCAACCGTAAAGTTAAGGCCGTAAGGTTACGACCAACTGTAAAGTTATTGGCTTTAGGCCATAGTTAGTTGTATAGTTATCCACAGTATTAATACTTAGAAAAATCACACAAATACTACAACAGAAAAATTTGAAATATGATTCGGATAACCGAATTTCCTTGTGATTGATTTTAATCCAAAAATTCCTCCCAAGCAAAATTTGGATAACCGTTTCAAAAAAATGTTATTCTGAATTTGCTACAGTAAAAATTCGGAATTTCGAATTTATTTTTAGAAAAATTCGGAATATAATTTGTTATTCCAAATTGATCTCCAAAATGTGAAATATAGTTGTTGGAAAGATTTAACCAAGTTAGACTAGCTGTTTATGACTATTTAAGCTTACCTAAATTACAAATAATCCCAAGATTAGAGATCCAAAGAACCCAATCTTTACATACACGAATTGTTGCACTCAAACACTCACATCGAACAAGTTTTAGTGTACATTGATTGATTCATTTGGTGTTTAAGTGTTTTTCTTGTGCTCAAGCTTTTTCTCCAATTCTCACTGAAAACACTTACACAAAGCACGAAATTGGTGTTAATTGTTCTGATTTGTATTTGTTTGGTTTGTAGAGTTTCCACCTAAAAATTCAATATTGTGGTTGGTTTAAGTGTTCTACCTTAAACACTTTGATTTAAGTGTTCTACCTTAAACACTTGGATGGTTTAAGTATTCTACCTTAAATACTTGGTTGGTTTAAGCATTCTATCTTAAACACTTGATTGGTTGGAGGATTTGACCATAAATCTTTAGTGGGTTAAGTTGTTCTACCATAAACACTTGTGTAGGTTGGTTGACCTTAAACACATTCTATAATTGTTTCTGGATAGTGGATTAGACTTAGGCTCAAGCTTTAATAGCTTGAGGGTGGACGTAGTCTTTTGGTGAACCATTGTAAAAATATTGGTGTCATTCTTCTTTACTGTTTTTGCTATGCATATTTATCGTATTGCTGAAATGCTTCTTAATGAATTTTTGATTATTTTTAAAACACCATTTACCTCCTCTCTGGCGCACGATCCGCACTTTCAAAGTAGGCCACACAAAATGTACTAGGTGTTTGTGACTTCAACCTGCACTTCATTTTTGTATCGTTGGGTGAAAGGACATTGCACATAATTATAGAATTTTGAAGCATATAATGCCAAATCCCCGATATCACTTCTCTTTTTCACCCTCAGGTTTGTTTTATTTACACACTACTTATTATATAAACACCAACTATCTTATAGATTCTATCCCATGTTATGCCTAAAAACCTATTTCACAACTTACCTACTTGAGTTTTGATTTAATTTATTTAAATTATGTAATGAACATTTTAAGATTATTGAAAATATCTGAAAATAAAGAATAAAAGAATACCTATACAGCTCGTCGTAAACTTAACATGTTAATTTTACGAGCCATGAAGCTAATATGATAACTTTATGGTGAGCTGTAAAGCTAACGTATTAACTTTACGGTAAACCGTGGAGTAATGGTCGTACCACCATATATGACTAGAATATACGTGGCATTTTTTAAATCAAGTATTAAATTATAATTAAAAAATATAATTCTTTCGTGCCACCTTCCTCTGCCATCCACCAGTCCACCTCTTTTCTTTTTTTTTATGTATTTTTTTCATCGGGAAAAATAATCACGATCACGCTACCGGCAACATTTGTCGATGGACCCTCTCGATTTTAATTAATTATCACGCACGTTTCTGATAATAATATTGGAATCGAAAGACGAGTCGACCGACAAATTAATCGAGCATTCTTTTTGCACCAATGCAGACGTTTTTGCAAAATGTTCCAATATATCGTAAGAATGATATTACTATCTATCTCACGTGTTTATAAAAAAGTACAGGTATTGATTCGAAAACCTTTGAGAAACAACCTTGCTTCAATGGGAAACGTATACGTCTACTTATACCGCTCATCGTGGACCGCTGACGATAATTAAATCGCGATCAATAAACGTTTAAGCAATAAGCAGATATATAAGAAAATTAATAATCTTTCGCTTTCTGACGTCACA